>WNWK01052734.1:0-12094 GCA_009830355.1 Cherax destructor
AAAATCTTAGATTTTCACACTTTTAAATAAATTTCTACTGCAATTGAAATTTATGGAAAAAAAAGCAAAATTGAATGATTTTCTTTTGGAAAGCTTACTCATAGGTGTATTTTATCTAAAAAATTGTTTCAGAAAATCCTTGAAAATGCCTTAATCGTCAAAAATGCAATAAAATCAAGTTTTATAGCATTTTTAATATTTAATAATTATTTAACTATTTTTAAAAAATCTAAAAAATCTATAAAAATCAATATTTTTATAGAATATTTCATATTATTTTCGAAAATACTTGAAACATTAAAAGCTCAGAAAAATTTGCTAAAATAGTATTTTATTGCATTTTCGACGTTTTAGAGCGGTTTGAGTGCTTTTCTGAAAACTCATTTTTAGCTAAAATACTCAGATTATCACACTTTTTAAATAAAATTTCTACTGCAATTGAATTTATGGAAAAAAAGCAAAATTTAATGATTTCTTTAGAATCTTACTTATAGGTGTATTTTATCTAAAAAAATTGTTTTTCAGAAAATCTTTAAAATGCCTTAATATCGTCAAAAATGCAATAAAATCAAGTTTTATAGCATTTTTTAATATTTCATAATTATTTAACTATTTTTAAAAAATCCCATTAAAAATCTTTAAAAATCAATATTATTATAGAATATTTCATATTATTTTCGAAAAATACATGAAACATTAAAAAGCTCAGAAAAATGTGCCTAAATCGTATTTTATTGCATATTTCGACGTTTTAAGGCGGTTTGAGTGCTTTACTGGCAAAACTCATTTTTTAGCTAAAATGCTTAGATTTTGACACTCTTCAATAGAATTTCTAATGCAATTAAAATTTATGGGAAAAATAAGCAAAATTTTATCATTTTCTTTTAGGAAGCTTACTCATAGGTGTATTTTATCTAAAAAAAATGTTTTCAGAAAATCCTTGAAAATGCCTTAAATCGTCAAAAAAATGCAATAAAATCAAGTTTTATAGCATTTTTGAATATTTTTTTAATTATTTACATATTTTCAAAAAATCATATTAAAAATCTATAAAAATCAATATTTTTATAGAATATTTCATATTATTTTCGAAAAATACATGAAATATTAAAAAGCTCTGAAAAATGTGCTAAAATCGTATTTTATTGCATATTTCGACGTTTTAGAGCGGTTTGAGTGCTTTTCTGGTAAAACTCATTTTTTAGCTAAAATACTTAGATTTTCACAATTTTAAATAGAATTTCTACTGCAATTTAAATTTATGGGAAAAGTAAGCAAAATTTAATCATTTTCTTTTAGGAAGCTTACTCATAGGTGTATTTTATCTAAAAAAAATTGCTTTTCAGAAAATCCTTGAAAATACCCTAAATCGTCAAAAAATGCAATAAAATCAAGTTTTATAGCATTTTTGAATATTTCATAATTATTTACCTATTTTTAAAAAATCCCATTAAAAATCTTTAAAAATCAATATTATTATAGAATATTTCATATTATTTTCGAAAAATACATCAAACATTAAAAAGCTCAGAAAAATGTGCTAAAATCGTATTTTATTGCATATTTCGACGTTTTTGGGCGGTTTGAGTGCTTTTCTGGTACAACTCATTTTTTAGCTAAAATGCTTAGATTTTCACACTCTTAAATAGAATTTCTATTTCAATTGAAATTTATGGGAAAAGTAAGCAAAATTTTATGATTTTCTTTTAGAAAGCTTACTCATAGGTGTATTTTATCTAAAAAAAATAGTTTTTCAGAAAATCCTTGAAAATGCCTTAAATCGTAAAAAAATGCAATAAAATCAAGTTTTATATCATTTTTGAATATTTATAAATTATTTACATATTTTTAAAAAATCATATTAAAAATCTATAAAAATCAATATTTTTATAGAATATTTCATATTATTTTCAAAAAATACATGAAACATTAAAAAGCTCAAAAAAATGTGCTAAAATCGTATTTTATTGCATATTTGGCCTTTTTAGGGCGGTTTGAGTGCTTTTCTGGCAAAACTCATTTTTTAGCTAAAATACTTAGATTTTCACACTTTTAAATAGAATTTCTACTGCAATTGAAATTTATGGGAAAAACAAGCAAAATTTTATCATTTTCTTTTAGGAAGCTTACTCATAGGTGTATTTTATCTAAAAAAAATGTTTGTCAGAAAATCTTGAAAATGCCTTAAATCATCAAAAAATGCATAAAATCAAGTTTTATAGCATTTTTGGATATTTTTTAATTATTTACATATTTTTAAAAAATCATATTAAAAATCTTTAAAAATCAATATTTTTATAGAATATTTCATATTATTTTCGAAAAATACATGAAACATTAAAAAGCTCTGAAAAATGTGCTAAAATAGCATTTTATTGCATTTTTCGACGATTTAGAGCGGTTTGAGTGCTTTTCTGGCAAAACTCATTTTTTAGCTAAAATACTTAGATTTTCTCACTTTTAAATAGAATTTCTACTGGAATTGAAATTTATGGGAAAAGTAAGCAAAATTTAATCATTTTCTTTTAGGAAGCTTACTCATATGTGTATTTTATCTAAAAAAATTGTTTGTCAGAAAATTCTTGAAAAGGCCTTAAATCTTCAAAAAATGCAATAAAATCAAGTTTTATAGCATTTTTAATATTTATAAATTATTTACATATTTTTAAAAATCCCATTAAAAATCTATAAAAATCAATATTTTTATTGAATATTTCATATTATTTTCGAAAAATACATAAAACATTAAAAAGCTCAGAAAAATGTGCTAAAATCGTATTTTATTGCATATTTCGACGTTTTAGAGCTGTTTGAGTGCTTTTCTGGTAAAACTAATTTTTTTAGCTAAAATACTTAGATTTTCACACTTTTAAATGGAATTTCTACTGCAATTAAGTAAGTAAGTATGGGAAAAGTAAGCAAAATAAAATCAAGTTTTATAGCATTTTTGAATATTTTTTAATTATTTACATATTTTTAAAAAATCATATTAAAAATCTATAAAAATCAATATTTTTATAGAATATTTCATATTATTTTCGAAAAATACATGAAACATTAAAAAGCTCAGAAAAATGTACTAAAATGGTATTTTATTGCATATTTCGACGTTTTAGAGTGGTTTGAGTGCTTTTCTGGCAAAACTCATTTTTTAGCTAAAATTCTTAGATTTTCACACTTTTAAATAGAATTTCTACTGCAATTGAAATTTATGGGAAAAGTAAGCAAAATTTAATGATTTTCTTTTAGGAAGCTTACTTATAGGTGTATTTTATCTAAAAAAATTGTTTTCAGAAAATCCTTGAAAATGCCTTAAATCGTCAAAAAATGCAATAAAATCAAGTTTTAAAGCATTTTTTAATATTTCATAATTATTTAACAATTTTTAAAAAATCCTATTAAAAATCTTTAAAAATCAATATTTTTATAGAATATTTCATATTATTTTCGAAAAATACATGAAACATTAAAAAGCTCAGAAAAATGTGCTAAAATGGTATTTTATTGCATATTTCGACGTTTTAGAGCGGTTTGAGTGCTTTTCTGGTAAAACTCATTTTTTTAGCTAAAATACTTAGATTTTCACACTTTTAAATAGAATTTCTACTGCAATTGAAATTTATAGGAAAAGTAAGCAAAATTTTATCATTTTCTTTTAGGAAGCTTACCCATTGGTGTATTTTATCTAAAAAAATTGTTTTTCAGAAAATCCTTGAAAATGCCTTAAATCGTCAAAAAATGCAATAAAATCAAGTTTTATAGCATTTTTGAATATTTATTAATTATTTACATATTTTTAAAAAATATTAAAAATCTATAAAAATCAATATTTTTATAGAATATTTCATATTATTTTCGAAAAATACATGAAACATTAAAAAGCTCAGGAAAATGTGCTAAAATCGTATTTTATTGCATATTTCGACGTTTTAGAGCGGTTTGAGTGCTTTTATAGTAAAACTCATTTTTTTTAGCTAAAATACTTAGATTTTCACACTTTTAAATAGAATTTCTACTGCAATTGAAATTTATGGGAAAAGTAAGCAAAATTTTATGATTTTCTTTTAGGAAGCTAACTCATAGGTATATTTTATCTAAAAAAATATTTTTTCAGAAAATCCTTGAAAATGCCTTGAATCGTCAAAAAATGCAATAAAATAACGTTTTATAGCATTTTTTAATATTTATAAATTATTTACATATTTTTAAAAAATCCCATTAAAAATCTTTAAAAATCAATATTTTTATAGAATATTTCATATTATTTTAGAAAAATACTTGAAACATTAAAAAGCTCAGAAAAATGTGCTAAAATGGTATTTTATTGCATTTTTCGACGTTTTAGAGCGGTTTGAATGCTTTTCTGGCAAAACTCATTTTTTAACTAAAATACATAGATTTTCACACTTTTAAATATAATTTACTCAATGAAATTTATGGGAAAAGTAAGCAAAATTTAATGATTTTCTTTTAGAAGCTTACTCATAGGTGTATTTTATCTAAAAATTGTTTTCAGAAAATCCTTGAAAATGCCTTTAATCGTCAAAAAATGCAATAAAATCAAGTTTTATAGCATTTTTGAATATTTCATAATTATGTAACTATTTTTAAAAAATCCCATTAAAAATCTAAAAAAATCAATATTTTTATAGAATATTTCATATTATTTTCGAAAAATACATGAAACATTAAAAAGCTCAGGAAAATGTGCTAAAATGGTATTTTATTGCATATTTCGACGTTTTAGAGCGGTTTGAGTGCTTTTCTGGCAAAACTCATTTTTTAGCTAAAATACTTAGATTTTCACACTTTTAAATAGAATTTCTACTGCAATTGAAATTCATGGGAAAAGTAAGCAAAATTTTATCATTTTCTTTCAGGAAGCTTACTCATAGGTGTATTTTATCTAAAAAAAATGTTTTTCAGAAAATCCTTGAAAATGCCTTAAATCGTCAAAAAAAACAATAAAATCAAGTTTTATAGCATTTTTGAATATTTTTTTAATTATTTACATATTTTTAAAAAATCCCATTAAAAATCTATAAAATTCAATATTTTTATAGAATATTTCATATTATTTTCGAAAAATACTTGAAACATTAAAAAGCTCAGAAAAATGTGCTAAAATGGTATTTTATTTCATTTTTCGACGTTTTAGCGGTTTGAATGCTTTTCTAGCAAAACTCATTTTTTATCTAAAATAATTAGATTTTCACACTTTTGAATAGAATTTCTACTGCAATTGAAATTTATGGGAAAAGTAAGCAAAATTTAATCATTTTCTTTTAGGAAGCTTACTCATAGGTGTATTTTATCTAAAAAAATTGCTTTTCAGAAAATGCTTTTCAAAAAATGCAATAAAATCAAGTTTTATAGCATTTTTGAATATTTAATCATTATTTACATATTTTTAAAAAATACCACTAAAAATCTATAAAAATCAATATTTTTATAGAATATTTCATATTATTTTCGAAAAATACTTGAAACATTAAAAAGCTCAGAAAAATGTGATAAAATGGTTTTTTATTGCAATTTTCGACGTTTTAGAGCGGTTTGAGTGCTTTTCTGGCAAAACTAATTTTTTAGCTAAAATACTTAGATTTTCACACTTTTAAATAGAATTTCTACTGCAATTGAAATTTATGGGAAAAGTAGAAAAATTTAATCATTTTTTAGGAAGCTTACTCATAGGTGTATTTTATCTAAAAAATTGCTTCTCAGAAAATCCTTGAAAATGCCTTAAATCGTCAAATAATGCAATAAAATCAAGTTTTATAGCATTTTTGAATATTTATTAATTATTTACATTTTTGTAAAAAATCATATTAAAAATCTATAAAAATCAATATATTTATAGAATATTTCATATTATTTTCGAAAAATATATTTTTTATTTTTTTTTATTAACACATCGGCCGATTCCCACCAAGGCAGGGTGGCCCGAAAAAAAAAACTTTCATCATCATTCACTCCATCACTGTCTTGCCAGAAGGGTGCTTTACACTACAGTTATAAAACTGCAACATTAACACCCCTCCTTCAGAGTGCCGGCACTGTACTTCCCATCTCCAGAACTCAAGTCCGGCCTGCCGGTTTCCCTGAATCCCTTCATAAATGTTACTTTGCTCACACTCCAACAGCACGTCAAGTATTAAAAACCATATGCCTCCATTCACTCCTATCAAATACGCTCACACATGCTTTCTGGAAGTCCAAGCCCTCGCACACAAAACTTCCTTTACCCCCTCCCTCCAATTTTTCCTAGGCCGACCCCTACCCCTTCCCTCCACTACAGATTTATACATCTCGAAGTCACTCTGTCTCGTTCCATTCTCTCTACATGTCCAAACCACCTCAACAACCCCTCCTCAGCTCTCTGAACAATCGTTTTGGTAATCCCGCACCTCCTCCTAATTTCCAAACTCCGAATTCTCTGCATTATATTCACACCACACATTGACCTCAGACATGACATCTCCACTGCCTCCAGCCTTCTCCTCGTTGCAACATTCATCACCCATGCTTCACACCCATATAAGAGCGTTGGTATAACTATACTCTCATACATTCCCTCTTTACTTCCATGGACAAGGTTCTTTGTCTCCACAGACTCCGAAGTGCTCCACTCACCCTTTTCCCCTCATCAATTCTATGATTCACCTCATCCTTCATAGACCCATCCGCCGACATATCCACTCCCAAATATCTGAATACATTCACCTCCTCCATACTCTCTCCCTCCAATCTGATATCCAATCTTTCGTCACCTATTCTTTTGTTATCCTCATCACCTTACTCTTTCCTATATTCACTTTCAATTTTCTTCTTTTACACACCCTACCAAATTCATCCACCAACCTCTGCAGCTTCTCTTCAGAATCTCCCAAAGCACAGTGTCATCAGCAAAAGCAACTGTGACAACTCCACTTTGTATTTGCTTCTTTAATCTTTTGCCCAACACCTCTTGCCAAGACCCTCCCATTCACTTCTCTTACAACCCCATCTATAAATATATTGAACAACCACGGTGACATCAAAATCCTTGTCTAAGGCCCACTTTTACTGGGAAATAGTCCCCTTCCCTCCTACACACTCTAACCTGAGCCTCACTATCCTCATAAAAACTCTTCACTGCTTTCAGTAACCTTCCTCCTATTCCTACACCTGCAACATCTGCCACATTGCCCCCTATCTACCCTATCATACGCCTTTTCAAATCCATAAATGCCACAAAAACATCTTTACCCTTATCCAAATACTGTTCACCTATATGTTTCACTGTAAACACTTGGTCTACACACCCCCTACCTTTCCTAAAGCCCCTTGTTCATCTGTATCCTGCTTTCTGTTTTACTCTTAATTCTTTCAATAATAACTCTACCATACACTTTACCAGGTACACTCAACAGACTTATTCCCTATAATTTTTGCACTCTCTTTTGTCCCCTTTGCCTTTATACAAAGGAACAATACACGCTCTCTGCCAATCCCTAGGTACCTTACCCTCTTCCATACATTTATTAAATAATAGCACCAACCACTCCAAAATTATATCCCACCTGCTTTTAACATTTCTATCTTTATCCCATCAATCCCGCTGCCTTACCCCCCTTTTATTCTACCACTGCCTCAGAACTTCCCCTACACCCACAACTGGCTCTTCCACACTCCTACAAGATGTTATTCCTCCTTGCCCTACACACGAAATCACAGCTTCCCTGTCTTCATCAACATTTAACAAATCCTCAAAATATTCTCTCCATCTTCCCGATACCTCTAACTCTCCATTTAATAACTCTCCTCTCCTATTTTTAACTGTCAAATCCATTTGTTCTCTAGGCTTCCTCAACTTATTAATCTCATTCCAAAACTTTTTCTTATTTTCAACAAAATTTGCTGATAACATCTCACCCACTCTCTCATCTGCTCTCTTTTACATTGCTTCACCACTCTTTTAACCTCTCTTTTTCTCTCATATCTCTTCCCTCCTTGCATCACTTCTACTTTGTAAAACCTCTCATATGCTAACTTTTTCACCCTTACTACTCTCTTTACATCATCATTCCACCAATCGCTCCTCTTCCCTCCTGCACCCACTCGCCTGTAACCACAAACTTCTGCTGAACACTCTAACACTACATTTTTAAATCTACCCCATACATTTTCGACCCCATTGCCTACCTCTCACTAACCCATCTATCCTCCAATAGTTGTTTATATCTTACCCAACTGCCTCCTCTTTTTGTTTATAAACCTTCACCTCTCTTTTACTTACTGATTCTATTTTCCTTGTATCCATCTACCTTTTACTCCCACTGTAGCTATAACTAAAAAGTGATCTGATATATCTGTAGCCCCTCTATAAACATTACATCCTGAAGTCTACTCAACAGTCTTTTATCTACCAATACATAGTCCAACAAACTACTGTCATTACGCCCTACATCATATCTTGTATACTTATTTATCCTCTTTTTCTTAAAATGTATTACCTATAACTAAACCCCTTTCTATACAAAGTTCAATCAAAGGGCTCCCATTATCATTTACACCTGGCACCCCAAACTTACCTACTACACCCTCTCTGCATGTTTCTCCCACTTTAGCATTTGGTCCCCTACCACAATTACTCTCTCATTTGGTTCAAAAGTTCCTATACATTCGCTTAACATCTCCCAAAATCTCCTCTCTCCTCTCACTCCTCTCTACTCCAGTTGATACACGCTTTATTATGACCCACTTTTTCGCATCCGACCCTTATTTTAATCCAAATCCTTGAATTAACATTTATATTCCCTTTTCCTTCCATAACTGATCCTTCAACATTATTTAACCCCTTCATTAGCTCTAAACTCAGATACTCCTTGACTTAATCCCATTTATTTCTCCCCACTGAAACTCTGCCTACCTTCAGCTTTGTTTCGCTTAGGGCCAGGACATCCAACTTCTTTTCATTCAAACATCGGCAATCATTCTTCTTTATCATCCACTTATATCCACATATTCAGACACCCCAATTTTATAAAGTTTTTCTTCTTCTCGTATTTGTAGATTTTACAGGAGAAAGGGATCTAATTGCTCCGGATCTTAAATCGCCTCATACGATTCACGCAATATTGAAACATTAAAATTAAATTGCTTTTCCGGCAAAACTCATTTTTTAGCTAAAATACTTAGATTTTCACACTTTTAAATAGAATTTCTACTGCAATTGAAATTTATGGGAAAAGTAAGCAAAATTTTATGATTTTCTTTTAGGAAGCTTACTCATAGGTATATTTTATCTAAAAATATTTTTCAGAAAATCCTTGAAATCCATGAATCGTCAAAAAATGCAATAAAATAAGTTTTATAGCATTTTTGAATACTTTTAATTATTTACATATTTTTAAAAAATCATATTAAAAATCTATAAAAATCAATATTTTTATAGAATATTTCATATTATTTTCGAAAAATACATGAAACATTAAAAAGCTCAAAAAATGTGCTAAAATCGTATTTTATTGCATATTTCGACGTTTTAGGCGGTTTGATTGCTTTTCGGCAAAACTTATTTTTAGCTAAAATACTTAGATTTTCACACTTTTAAATAGAATTTACTGCAATTTAAATTTATGGGAAAAGTAAGCAATATTTTATGATTTTCTTTTAGGAAGCTTACTCATAGGTATAATTTATCTAAAAAAATATTTTTTCAGAAAATCCTTGAAAATGCCATGAATCGTCAAAAATGCAATAAAATAAGTTTTATAGCATTTTTGAATATTTATAATTATTTACATATTTTAAAAAATCCATAAAAAATCTATAAAAATCAATATTTTTATAGAATATTTCATATTATTTTCGAAAAATACTTGAAACATTAAAAACTTCAGAAAAATGTGCTAAAATGGTATTTTATTGCATTTTTCGACGTTTTAGAGCGGTTTGAGTGCTTCTCTGGCAAAACTCATTTTTTAGCTAAAATACTTAGATTTTCACACTTTTAAATAGAATTTCTACTGCAATTGAAATTTATGGGAAAAGTAAGCAAAATTTAATGATTTTCTTTTAGGAAGCTTACTTATAGGTGTATTTTATCTAAAAAATAGTTTTTCAGAAAATCCTTGAAAATGCCTTGAAACGTAAAAATGAATAAAATCAAGTTTTATACATTTTTTAATATTTATAATTATTTACATATTTTTAAAAATCCCATTAAAAATCTATAAAAATCAATATTTTATAGAATATTTCAATTATTTTGAAAATACTTGAAACATTAAAAGCTCAGAAAAATGTGCTAAAATGGTATTTTATTGATTTTTCGACGTTTTAACGGTTTGAGTGCCTTTCTGGCAAAACTCATTTTTAGCTAAAATACTTAGATTTTCACACTTTATATAGAATTTTACTGCAATTGAAATTTATGGGAAAAGTAAGCAAAATTTAATGATTTTCTTTTAGAACTTACTATAGGTGTATTTTATCTAAAAATAGTTTTCAGAAAATCTTGAAAATGCTTAATCGTCAAAAGCAATAAAATCAAGTTTTATAGCATTTTTAATATTTAATAATTATTTACATATTTTTAAAATCCATTAAAAATCTATAAAATCAATATTTTATAGAATATTCATATTATTTTCAAAATACATGAAACATTAAAAAGCTCAGAAAATGTGCTAAATCATTTTATTGCATATTTCGACGTTTTACAGTGGTTTGGTGATTTTCTGGAAAACTCATTTTTAGCTAAAATACATAGTTATCACACTTTTAAATAAATTTCTACTGCAATTGAAATTTATGGGAAAAGTAAGCAAAATTTATATTTTCTTTGAAGCTTACTCCTAGGTGTATTTTATCTAAAAAATAGTTTTTCAGAAAATCCTTAAAAGCCTAATCTAAAAAAGAATAAAATCAAGTTTTATAAATTTTAATATTTTAATTATTTACATATTTTTAAAAAATCCATTAAAATCTATAAAAATCAATATTTTTATAGAATATTTCATATTATTTGAAAATACATGAAACGTTAAAAGCTCAGAAAAATGTGCTAAAATCGTATTTTTGCATATTTCGACGTTTTAGAGCGGTTTGAGTTCTTTTCTGGTAAAACTCATTTTAAGCTAAAATACTTAGATTTTCACACTTTTAAATAGAATTTCACCAATTGATTTCATTTATTTTCGAAAAATACTTGAAACATTAAAAAGCTCAGAAAAATGTGATAAAATGGTATTTTATTGCATTTTTCGACGTTTTAGAGTGGTTTGAGTGCTTTTCTGGCAAAACTCATTTTTTAGCTAAAATACTTATATTTTCACACTTTTAAATAGAATTTCTACTGCAATTGAAATTTATGGGAAAAGTAAGCAAAATTTAATGATATTCTTTTAGGAAGCTTACTTATAGGTGTATTTTATCTAAAAAAAATTGTTTTTTAGATAATCCTTAAAAATGCCTTAAATCGTCAAAAAATGCAATAAAATCAAGTTTTAAAGCATTTTTTAATATTTCATAATTATTTAACAATTTTTAAAAAATCCTATTAAAAATCTTTAAAAATCAATATTTTTATAGAATATTTCATATTATTTTCGAAAAATACATGAAACATTAAAAAGCTCAGAAAAATGTGCTAAAATCGTATTTTATTGCATATTTCGACGTTTTAGAGCAGTTTGAGTGCTTTTCCGGCAAAACTCATTTTTTAGCTAAAATACTTAGATTTTCACACTTTTAAATAGAATTTCTACTGCAATTGAAATTTATAGGAAAAGTAAGCAAAATTTTATCATTTTCTTTTAGGAAGCTTACTCATAGGTGTATTTTATCTAAAAAAAATGTTTTTCAGAAAATCTTTTCAAAAAATGCAATAAAATCAAGTTTTATAGCATTTTTAAAAATTTATAATTATTTACATATTTTAAAAAAACCCACTAAAAATCTATAAAATCAATATTTTTATAGAATATTTCATATTATTTTCAAAAATACATTTAAACATTAAAAAGCTCAGAAAAATGTGCTAAAATGGTATTTTATTGCATTTTCGACGTTTAGAGTGGTTTGAGTGCTTTTCTGGCAAATCATTTTT
>WNWK01052735.1:0-12094 GCA_009830355.1 Cherax destructor
TGCCTACAATTGGGTCAGCTTATTGGGCAATTTTTGACGGTATGATTTCCCCCCCTTTTTAAAAATAAAATTTTAATTAGCCATCTTCCACATATCAGCCCTACACCTGTTTGAAGAAAAAATTAAAATTTGATTTTTTCCCAAAGTTCCTTTTTGCATTTTTTAAACCCCTTTTAAAAAAAGCTCATCGGGACCCGGCGTTTATTTTGTTTCAGTGGTCTTTTGTTCCCCCTAATTTTTTTGGAAGTGACTGTGATATTACTAATTTATCTTCTTCTGGGCCTCTGAAAAAATTTTTAGGGATATTTTAATTTTTTCCCCCTTGTAAAAACGAGAAAAATAATTTTTAAAAAAAGAAATATCTTTCCCTCCTTGTCAGAAGATCCCAGAGTTTTTTTTAAAGGGCCCCCTATCTTACCCCTTTTTTTGTTCTATAAAGGGGGAAAAAAAACTTTTGGTTTAAACCCCTAGCAACTTTAATTTCAAAACCCCCCGTTTGTTTTTTCTTTTTTCCCCCTTTTTTGTCCCTCTTAATGTCAGCATACTGATTTAAAAGACCCCCCTCCCCTTTTTTTTTTATCCCAAAATTCCTTTTCTCCCCAAAAAAGATACTTAAGCCTATTATTCATCCATTTTTGGGTCATTTCTACTAGATAAACCCCCTTTATGGGATAAATTTTTTTTGGGGGACCCGAAAGTGTTGAAAATTTTTTTTGATACCTTTTTCTCACCCCAGTCCACAGTTGATAAGTGTTCTCTAAGTCCATTATAATCTGCTAAGCAAAAAAGGGGGTTCTGAATTACCCCTTTTACTATCATACATCCATTCAATGCAAAAGGTAATTGATTTGGGTCCCCCTTTTGGCCCGGGGTTTTCCCTCTGTTTTAAATTTTTTAACAAGGTTTCTTGTTTTTCCAGAACCAAGCAAGTAGGTTTTTTCCCCCTTTAGGTTCTGTTCCAAATCTTCAAAAAAAAATCCTGAACTACTTCTAAAAGTCAAAAAATTTTAAATTTGTCAAAAAATTTAATCAATCTGACAAAAATTAAAAGCCCCCAAAAATTTCTACGTTATTGTTTTTTTGGGGCCCAAAAATTTTCCCCCCAAAGTAGTCCCCCCTTTTTCCTATCTAAGTTTGGGGGACAAAATACCCAAAATAAATTTTTTTACCCCCCCCTGAAAATTTTTCCCCGACAGTTGTATGTTAACAGACTTTATACCCGTTTATCAACAATTTAAATGATCAGGGGCTGAGTGCCACCCCCCCCCCTTTCCCCGATACTTCTGTCTACTTGGAAAAATTAAAACCCTGAATGCGATACTGGCAGGTAAGTCCCGGGATTTTTCATATTAAACCATGTCCTGAATATTGCAAACATCAGAATATTACCCGTACTTTGCAACTACCTCAACCTCGTCCATCTTATTCCTAGCACTCAACACTATTGGTGTAATAAATATCTAAAGACCCTCCTTCTTTACCCTTCCTGCTCATTTCTGTTTTCCACTATACCTATTACTGGTGCGTCAGAAGAATTCCAAGCGTTTTCGTGACTGCTCACATTATCAAGGAAACGGCAAAGGAAACAGAGAAGAAGGCTTATAAAGAGGCAGAATACACCTCACAGTCACATCACACTAACAAAGACAACACCTCACATGCAAGATCTCACATTCTGTGAAGAGAACATAAGAAAGGACCTGAAACTTCTTCCCAAGAATTAAGATTAGTCCAATTTATCATTAAATTCTTCCTAAATTTTATTAATATTATAAATGAATCCAATTTATATAAAAACTAAAATAAATATTCATATTATTTTCAAACTGCTTTAATGAAACATGATTCTATTATATTCCTCTCAACCATGGACTTGCTTGATACAACCTTTCTGAGCATTTGAAAACTTCAATTGGATGGTTAAAGTCTCTCACATGAATAAATAGGATATTAGAATCTGTCCAGCTCTAATGCTATATTTATGTTCTTTTGTTTTAATCTTAGTTCAAGACTTTTACCAGTTTGACCATACAAAACTATCGCATTTTACAGGGAATCTGAAAATAAACATGTTGTGCACGTATCCTTTGCTACCACGGTTGCCCACTGCAGTGGCTTTGCTGAGTTCTGGTTGACGTCTGGAAAGAGCAACATGGTTGTGGAGAATGTTAGTCAGGTGGAGAAAGCCATGACAGTCTTAAAAGTAGTGTGATAGTTAAAAACATAGTGTGACTTTTAACTATCACACTACTTTTAAGACTCATGCAGCTTCTCCATCTAAATTGACCCAGCATTCTCCACCTGACTGTACCCTATATATCTCCATGTTGCTCATTTTCCAGGTAGATCTGTCTGTGACTTCGATAAAGCACTGCGGGCGAAACGTTGTCAATAAAGGATCACATTATACCGCTTGGTGTGTTTATTTTTCCATTGTGTCGGTATTTTATACCATTTATTTCCACAGGGAATCTTTATAGACACATCCATCAGCATTTTGGGGGGAATTTTTTATCAAAAAGTCTTTTTGCTGTATCAAGATTTAAATACAAACTTTGATATTAAGCAATTTTAAGAAAAGAAGGCATATCAACCAAGTTTTCATGGTAAGGAGAAACCGTAACATATTTTTGGCTGAATAAGGCTATTGTCCCTTTGGATTGTAAAAGTATTTCTAGCTATTTTAAAAGATTTATCAAATTATGTTTCTTGGTATTTTAAATCATTAGCTATTTCATATAAATTTTAGAGATTTCTTCACTATGAACTCTGGACTAGAAATACGTAAAGCCTCAAAAACATAGAAGGTAAAACCGACACTTTAACCTCTATCTTGATGTGAAGAGTAATAGTGTACATAGGAACAATTATTTGTAGGTTTTCTGTAAATTTTAAATTTAAAATCAATGTTACCCTTAATAATAAAAACATCTAGGGAAGGGCAATGAGTTATTTATCAAAATTCAACAGTAAAATTATAGAATGAGCTTTTTTATTTAATTTAACAAGGAAATGGTTTATGTCTACATTCTTAGCAAAAGGGACAAATGTCATCAACATATCTATACCACTCCCTAATCTTGTTTCGAAAAATCATATATAAATTACTAAGAACGGGGAAAGAGGATTTCCCATTGCATACCAAACTTCGGCGTAAAACTCATCATTAAATAAAAATTGGGCATCAACAATACAAAGTTTAATAAGTTTAATGATAGTAGGAACTGCAGTAAATCGTAATTAACCAGTTCTTCAGAAAAGGGAACTTTGGGTAAATCATCAACTGGAACTTTTGAAAAACAATCTCCCATGTGATCGTCCTTTGATGATTTTATGAGAATTATTCTTCAGAAACATATTGAAATTACTAAAATACAGAGAAAGAAACCAAAATATTGAGAAACAAAAATACCCCTTTATCAAGCTATTCCATCAGAATGGCAACATAATATTTTGGGATCATTGCTATAATAAACTCAGAAGAATTTGATAATCCAAAAACAAACTACAAAGAAATTAGATAATTTAATTGAAAATAGTGATTGGACAAAGCCCCCAATAAAAATTTTTGAATTAACTTATCAGATAAAAATATTAGAAAAAAAATACAACGCTGTTCTTTGTTTCGGTTTAAGTTTGCAACTTCAAAAAACTTAATAATGTTGAAATTGCAGTTTTAATTTAGAAAACCTCAGATTTATCCAATGATGAAATTAATATTAGTAAGGATGGTATATACCCTAATGTTAAACAAAATATTCCCAATTGCCCTCAAAGATTTTTTAAGTCTTATGATTCATTTTTGAATAATAAAAATTTCCCCCTTTACTAAAGCAATAAAAATATATGCAATAGTAATTATGAAAGAAACCGTTTTCCAAGAAAAAATGAATAGCCCCCCTAGATGATTTTGAAACCTATTCTAAACTTAGAAAGAATCCCTTAGAAACTGTTAACAGCAATTTCAATAAAACAATAAAGCATCTATTGAAGGGAAAGATGAATTAATTATATCATTTCACTAATCCATCTTTCCCCATATGTATGGATTAATAAAAACACACAAACCTGGTAATCCTGTTAGACCAATTATTAGCTCTAGGTTCAGTTTCTTATAAACTTTCTAAATGGCTTGTTGATATTTTGAGCCCAATTTTTGGGAAAAAATTTTTAATTTTTTAATTTTAAAAAACAACTTAGATTTAGTTGAAAAATTTAAACCCCTTTGGGACTGATTTAAATGAATTCAATATGGTTTTTTTTCCCCCTTTGTTTACAAAAGTTCCAGATGATGATTTATTTAATTTTTTATCTGAAGAACTGGTTAATTATGATTTACCATTGCCAGTTCCTACTATCATTAAACTTATTAAATTTTGTATTGTTGATGCAAAATTTGTATTTAATGATGAGTTTTACACTCAGAAGTTTGGTATGGAAAATGGGAAATCCTTTACCTGTTCTTAGTAATTTATATATGGAATTTTTCGAAACAAGATTGCTTAACACAACCCTTTCCCCAAAGAGCTAAGTGGTATAGATATGGGGATGACTTTTTGTGCCTTATGCCTAAGAATGTAGACAAAAAACCATTTCCTTGTTAAATTAAATAGCTTAGCTCATTCTATAAATTTTACTGTTGAATTTGAAGTAAATAACTCATTGCCCTTCCTAGATGTTTTTATTATTAAGGGTAACATTGATTTAAATTTAAATTACGAAAACTACAAATAATTGTTCTATGTACACTATTACTTCACATCAAGATACAGTTAAAGTGTCGGTTTTCTCTTCTATGTTTTTGAGAGCTTTACGTATTTGTAGTCCAGAGTTCATAGATGAAGAAATCTCTAAAATTTATGAAATAGCTAATGATTTAAAATACCCAAGAAACATAATTGATAAATCTTTTAAAATAGCTAGAAATACTTTTACAATCCAAAAAGGACAACCAACCTTATTCAACCAAAAATATGTTGGTTCCCTTACCATGAAAAACTTGTTGATATGCCTTCTTTTTTAAGAATTTTAATATCAAAGTTGTATTTAAAAATCTTGATACAGTAAAAAGACTTTCGATAAAAAATTCCCCCAAAATGCTGATAGATGTGTCTATAAGATTCCTGTAAAATATGCGATAAAGTTTATTATGGTCAAACTGGTAAAGTCTTGAACTAAGATTAAACAACATAAATATAGCATTAGAACTGACAAGATTCTAATGCTCTATATTCATGTGAGAGACTTTAACCATCCAATTGATTTTCAAAATGCCCAGAAGGTTGTATCAAGCAAGTCCATGGTTGAGAGGAATATAATAGAATCATGTTTCATTAAAAGCAGTTTTGAAAATAATATGAATATTTCTTTTGGTTTATATAAATGGATTCATTTATAATTAATAAAATTTGGGAAGAATTTAATGATAAATTGGACTAATCTTAATTCTTGGGAAGAGTTTCAGGTCCTTTCTTATGTTCCTCTTCACAGAGTCGTGAGATGTTACGCTACTGTGAGGTGTTGTCTTTGTTAGTGTGATGTGACTGTGAGGTGTATTCTGCTCCTTTATAAGCTTCTTCTCATTTTTTATAGTTCCTTGATAATGTGAGCAGTCACAGCGCTTGGAATTCTTCTATTTTTTCATAGTGGTTGTCTTGCATATTTTAATATCACCTGTTTACTGTGATCTTTTGCATATATACATATATATATATATATATATATATATATATATATATATATATATATATATATATATATATATATATATATATATATATATATATACATATATATATATATTTATATACATATATATATATATATATATATATATATATATATATATATATATATATATATATATATATATATATATATATATATATATATATATATATATATATAGTTGTAAACACTCTTATATGGGTGTGAAGCTTGGGTTCTAAATGCGCAGGAGGAGAAGGTTGGAGGCAGTGCAGATGTCCTGTCTAAGGGCAATGTGTGGTGTAATTCTTATGCAGAGAATTCGGAGTGTGAAAATTAGGGAGAAGGTGTGGAGTTACTAAAGTATTTGTCAAAGGGCTGAAGAGGGTTGTTGAGGTGGTTTGGTCATTTAGAGAGAATGGATCAAAGTAGAATGACTTGGAGAGTGTATAAATCTGTAGGGAAGGAAGGAGGGGTAGGGGTCGTCCTCGAAAGGTTGGAGGGAGGGGTAAAGGAGGTTTTGTGGGCGAGGGCTTGGACTTCCAGCAAGCGTGTGTGAGCGTGTTAGATAGAAGTGAATGGAGACGAATGGTTTTTGGGACCTGACGAGCTGTTGGAGTGTGAGCAGGGTAATATTTTGTGAAGGGATTCAGGGAAACCGGTTATTGATTTAGCCGGACTTTAGTCCTGGAAATGGGACGTTCAATTCCTGCACTTTAAAGGAGGGGTCTGGAATAGTGACAGTTGGGGGGACTAATCTAAACTGTCGTATCTGAGCTCCTCTGCAAAGACAGTGATTACGTATGAGTGTGGTGAAAGTGTTGAATGACGATGAAGTATTTTCTTTTGGGATTTTCTTTCTTTTTGGGTCACCCTGCCTCGGTGGGAGACAGCCGACTTGTTGAACAAAAAATATATATACATACATATATATATATATATATATATATATATATATATATATATATATATATATATATATATATATATATATATATATAATACACTGTATATATACTGTGGAACTGTGGATTGTTATGGGACAATCGTACCGCTGCTAGCAGTAACTGTTTGGGTGTTTGGTTTGATACGGGAGCCCAAAACCCCGTCACCTTGTGAATCCGGTCATGGGATACCTTTTTTTTTCAATTCGGTTGGGTGTTTAGGCGCCTAGAAAAAAAAAGCTCTGTCAGCTTTGAATCCGGTCATAGGTTCATGAATCCAGAAGGGTCCGGTCAGTGGAACACTTATTTTTGAACTAATCCCATCGGTGATTTGGACTAGCTCGTGAAAAGGACTTCTGGAATATTAGTAATATGTGTTCAAACTGGTTGGAGCAACCAGTGACTTCTGGCAGCTCCTATTATGACGAGCGGTCGGTGGCCTCTGGTGACCTTTTTCAGCCTGAAGTTTTGGGCACATATAGATCACTGTATTTAGCTTTTCTAGATTTTTTCCACTTCCACCACAACTGGTGAAGATTACTGGAGGAATATTTGCTTTTCGTTGTGTATATTGCGACCCTAAAGTCAGCCTCGCCTCTCAGTGTTCTCATCTCTGCCTTCCAGCCTCAGCCTTCCCCAGGTTCATGTATCCAGGAATCCATCCGTTCGCTCCCAGATATCTTCCCTTCCCTACTTACCTAAGGTCAGCGAGTTTGGTATTTATACAAACTGTATATGTCTCGTATTACAAAAAGGAAGAAATTTCTAATGTTGGTCACTCCACTACACTAAGTACCATTTTGTTACTGGTTGTTAGCAACACTGTGAAGGTTTCTGGATGATGGATGATCTTATGTTGTTGTGTTTGCTGCTTCACTGACACAACCAACACTGTTTATCTTGTTTCTACCAAACTGGACACTTTTCGTATTTCCTCAAAATTGTGCACCTTTTCGTATTTCAATAGGATTTTTTTTCTCAATGGTATCAATGGTACACTAGCAGGTTAGGAAGATTATTAATACCACACAGGTCACTGTGTGGTATTTTCTGGCGACTGCTGGCAACTTTAGGCCTAACACTTAATTTACACCATAGCATTTATTATGGTATCTTATCTACATATTACGGTATCACTGTGATATACACTATAGCTCTATTTTCAGGGAGACTTTCTTTCCTCTGACAAGAAAAGTTCTAATAATAATAAAATTATTTGCGACCACTGTCAGCCTCAGAGTTATCTCTGAGTTTGCAGACCTTGCCACGTGGAGGCCAGTGGTTCGTCTTTAAGGTCCACCCCCCTCCCTCGCCTTCCCCAGATTCATGTGTCCAGGAATCCATCCGTGGGCCCCCGGATGTCTCCCCTTCCCCACTTACCTAAGGTCGGCGGTGCCTTTCCCGGATCAGTGTCTCCAGGAGTCCACTTGTGTCACCTCAGGTGGATTCCCTTCCCCACTTCCACAGAGTCAGCGGTTGCCACCCCCAGTGACCTTGCTGGGTGGAAACTTGGTCTTGTCTAGCTGGTCTACGGTAGAGACTGTCCAGGTGGGTGGAATTACTGGAGGTGACACACAGAAAACTGCGTCCAGTAATTACACCCACCAAGACAGCCACGACCGTACACCAGCTAGACCAGACCAAGCTGCCACACACCTCACCCACCCAGGAGAGGCTAATTAAGAAAAAAATTGGAAATCCTTTTATGTTACACTATGAATTTATACTAAGTACAAGTTTGTTTTGCTTATTTAGCAGTTTAAAAGTATTTTTGAGTGTTATATTGTATGTAGATGATTGCCAAGTGTTGATGAATTTGTCCACCTCCATCAAAACTATGTTAAATATTACACAGTTTTTGTTTTTACTTAGTTATTCGTGTTTTGCATTTGACACTCGAAGACTAACAATCTCACAAACATACACATATATAATTATTTTCTCATACATGCATACGTTTCAACACACGCACCGTACGCATACACCATTATACATACACTTGCATGCATACAAAACATACACACAATCCCATGTATTACACATAAGCAAACATGCAAGCAACAATGCACACAATTCTCTCCTCTCACTCTAACATGCATGAGGTCACACACACACATCTCACACCAAAGCCCCTGCCACAACATTCATGCACACATACATGTGTACACATTCTCATAGACACACCAGTACTCTCCCACATGGTGGGTAAAATTAAACAATGTAGTAGAGACAATGTAAGGAAAATAAAGAAATATTCATGAGCTTCAATATTGAGAATATATAAGACAAAGAATGTTGGTTTACAGTATTATGACAACATTCTTTGTGAGACATGTGAATATAAAAAGATGGGAGACGTTTGTGACACTAGTACATGTTATTATGAATAAATGAATGTAATGCTTACGTGTTATTGTGTATGGGTGTTATGTGTACATGTGTGTTGATGAATGTCATGTGTACATGTGTGTTGATGAATGTCATGTGTACATGTGTGTTGATGAATGTCATGTGTACATGTGTGTTGATGAATGTCATGTGTACATGATATTATGAATGAATGAGTGTCACTTCTACATGTTATTGTGTATGACTGAGTGAAGTGTTTAGGTATTGTTGTGTATGGCTGGGTGTAATGTTTAGGTAATGTTGTGTATGACTGAGTGTCAAATGTGAATCTCTAAGTCTCCTCCATGACAACTGTAACATAGTTATAATAATCTGTTTCTCGTGTTTCGTAAATAAATTTGAAGGTCGCAAAAGGAATCAATTGCAACTGCATGCATATACACATACATGTGAGCACATGTATGTATATATATGTAATAAGATTACAATAAACAGGTGATATTACAGTAGTATGCAGAACAACCACTCTGAAAAATATCGAAATTCCAAGTGCTTTCGTGATTTCTCACATTATCAGTTTTTTGATAATGTGAGAAAACACCAAAGCTCTTGGAATTTCACTATTTTTCACAGTGGTAGTTCTACATATTATATATATATATATATATATATATATATATATATATATATATATATAAATATATATATATATATATATATATATATATATATATATATATATATATATATATATATATATATATATATATATATATATATATATATATATATATATATATATATGCTAGGAATTCGCAAGAGCAGGCGAAATATTCACAAAAGACTCGACCTACGAACTTGTGACGAACGCAGTTACCGACACACTGACCATACCTTGATCAGCTCACGCTGACGTTGATCAGCAGCCAGCCAGCAGGTGGCTTACGCTTTCATTCCTGCATGCATCGACACAACTAGAGATTTTACAATGCTAGATTTTACAATGCTAGTTGTGTCGATGCATGCAGATGAGAGAAGCTGAACCAACTCCCTGAAGCTGCTTGGTCAGTCTAGCGTGACTGATGCAAGGTATTGTCCAGTGTGGTACGTCGGTAAAGCACTGCGTTCCTGTCACAGGTCGAGTCGAGTCTCCATCGGCCAGAGATCAGTGTTTATATATATATATATATATATATATATATATATATATATATATACATGGGTGTGTGTGTGTGTGTACGTACAGAGTTTAAACATAGTATGTTAATAAAGTTGTGTTTACGGTGATACCTCGACTACATGATTGTCTTTTGACCAAATTCCAGTGACGTCACACGTCTTTATGACCACAGGCGGACATCACTCAACATTATCTAAGACCCAGTTTTTAGGGTAAATATTTACCGCCTTTCTTGAATATTATAACTTAATTCAACACTATAGCTATCAATATACTATTACCTAAGATTAAATACATTTGTAACTCTACTAACATCTCCCATATATCTTTTTCAAACCTATAAATCCACCTAAGTTCTGTTTTCTTTTATATATATAAGTGTTGTTCACTTATGTATTTCAGTGTTTACACCTGACCCACAAATTCCCTTCCCTTTCTAAATTCACACTTTTTTTGTCTTTTCCATCGCTTCAGTGATCATAATTCTGACATACAATTTACCTGTTATGGTGAACAGGCTTATTCCATTACAATCATTACATCATTTAATTTTTTTCCCTATTCTTCTTTCATAAACATTATGAACAAAATCATGAATTATTCCAGTCACTCACTTACAACTGCGTCACTCACAACTGAGTCACTCACTTACAACTGAGTCACTCACTTACAACTGAGTCACTCACTTACAACTGAGTCACTCACTTACAACTGCGTCACTCACTTACAACTGAGTCACTCACTTACAACTGAGTCACTCACTTACAACTGAGTCACTCACTTACAACTGAGTCACTCACTTACAACTGAGTCACTCACTTACAACTGAGTCACTCACTTACAACTGAGTCACTCACTTACAACTGAGTCACTCACTTACAACTGAGTCACTCACTTACAACTGAGTCACTCACTTACAACTGAGTCACTCACTTACAACTGAGTCACTCACTTACAACTGAGTCACTCACTTACAACTGAGTCACTCACTTACAACTGAGTCACTCACAACTGAGTCACTCACTTACAACTGAGTCACTCACTTACAACTGAGTCACTCACTAACTGAGTCACTCACAACTGAGTCCCAAATTCACTTACAACTGAGTCACTCACTTACAACTGAGTCACTCACTTACAACTGAGTCACTCACTTACAACTGAGTCACTCACTTACAACTGAGTCACTCACTTACAACTGAGTCACTCACAACTGAGTCACTCACTTACAACTGAGTCACTCACTTACAACTGAGTCACTCACTTACAACTGAGTCACTCACTTACAACTGAGTCACTCACTTACAACTGAGTCACTCACTTACAACTGAGTCACTCACTTACAACTGAGTCACTCACTTACAACTGAGTCACTCACTTACAACTGAGTCACTCACTTAACTGAGTCACTCACTTACAACTGAGTCACTCACTTACAACTGAGTCACTCACTTACAACTGAGTCTCACAGGTCACTCTACAACTGAGTCACTCACTTACAACTGAGTCACTCACTTACAACTGAGTCACTCACTTACAACTGAGTCCTCACAACTGAGTCACTCACTTACAACTGAGTCACTCACTTACAACTGAGTCACTCACTTACAACTGAGTCACTCACTTACAACTGAGTCACTCACTTACAACTGAGTCACTCACTTACAACTGAGTCACTCACAACTGAGTCACTCACTTACAACTGAGTCACTCACTTACAACTGAGTCACTCACTTACAACTGAGTCACTCACAACTGACTCACTCACTTACAACTGAGTCACTCACTACAACTGAGGGCACTCACTTACAACTGAGTCACTCACTTACAACTGAGTCACTCACTTACAACTGAGTCACTCACTTACAACTGAGTCACTCACTTACAACTGAGTCACTCACTTACAACTGCGTCA
>WNWK01052736.1:0-12094 GCA_009830355.1 Cherax destructor
TTAGAAAATTCGACGGGAACCCCCTAAGAAAAACCCGTGGAGATTCATTAATCAATTTATGCCTTTCAAGAGGGCCAATTGCCTCTGCAATTATTGACTCCATAAATTTACCAACTATGGAGGTAAGGCTTATTGGTCTATAGTTCGAAGCTAAGGACCTGTCACCTGCCTTGTAAATAGGTATTACATTTGCCCTTTTCCACTTGTCTGGCACTATGCCAGTTTGTAGTGATATATTGAAAAGATTTGCCAAAGATTTGCTAAGTTCCCTTTACATTCCTTTAAAACTCTTGCAAACAGTTCATCAGGGCCTGGGGATTTGTTAGGTTTTAATTTCTCTATTTTTCTGAGGACCATGTCACTAGTTACCCCAATCGAGCATAGTCTATTATCTTCCTGGTCTACATAATTTATTATTTCTGGAATTCCGCTAGTATCTTCCTGAGTAAAAACTAAGAGGAAGTAAGTATTGAAAATTTCACACATATCCTTATCACTGTCCGTGATCTGTTCTGAGTTACTCTTAAGTGGCGACCATTTACAAGTCAGTTTTACAAGCTAAGAGCTGCTATCTTACCTCAGCTTATTGCGAAGACCAGCACTGTCTGAGGTATACTGACAATCTTTGGGATGCAACTCACAGCAGTCGACTAACACCCAGGTACCTACTTGGAAAAATAAACACATAAGCAGTATAATGTGATCCTTTATTGACAACGTTTCGCCCACGCAGTGCAACTATCAAGTCACAGACAGATCTACCTGGAAAATGAGCAACATGGAGATATATATAGGGTACAGTCAGGTGGAGAATGCTGGGTCAGGTGGAGAATGCTGGGTCAGGTGGAGAAAGCTGCATGTGAGTCTTAAAAGTAGTGTGATAGTTAAAAACATAGTGTGACTTAAAGGACCTGCAGTGTACCATTCTTGAGTTCTAGGTGGGATAGCGTTGAAGAAGTTTCTTGGCAATAGGTTCAGCTATGTTGTAGAAGCCGTTGTTCTGGTTGAAGTTGTTGGATATACTCTTTCACTCACGGTCGAAAAGTTATTATCTAAAGTTTCCTCTCCATAGTGTGGATTATCTCTGAATTGTTCCAGCCACTGTGACTTTATTCTGTAAGTTATTTTTCACTAGCTTTGTTTCAAGGGGTTGAAAAGGCGGCTGTGGTAATCGGCTTATCTCTCTCCATCTCGTCAGCCAACTTTAAACTTAATTCCCTGGCTTTTCTTGCCCTCTGCTCAGTGGTTGAAACTTTCTCATCTTTGCATAATAACGCGACTCTTTCTTCAGTGTTCTCATTATGGCATTCCCAGATTATCTGCAACGTTATTTCAGAAGGCTTTGCTGGCATGGTAATCCCCGGAGGGAATAGCTGGGTGATGGCTGCCCTGTCTTCAGCGGAACGGTTAAACCGAGGTGCTCTAGAGGATATCACCAGCCTTATGAGCCTTCCCACCTTGGTGAGGCTAGGTAGTGGTGATACTGCTGCTGGTGAAACTGCTGCTGCTGCTGGGGATGGTGCTGAGGTCGTGATAGCACTATCGGCACCACCAACAACGACAGTTGTTGGTGGTGTCGATGTTGCTGATTCTTCTTGCGCTAGTGTTGTTATTGCTAGTGGTACTGGTGGTGATGGTGGTGGTGATAGTGCTTTTGCTTGTGGTGGTAAGGCTAGTTGTGGTGTTGGTGGTGGTATTGGTGGTGTTACTGCTAGTGGTACTGGTGGTTCTTGTGTCATTGGTGCTATTAGTGGTGGTGGTTCTGTTCTGTTACTGCTAATGGTGGAAGAGGTTCTCCTGCTAGTGATGTGCTGTGGGGTGCTGGTGGTGCCTCTGCTCTTGCTAATATACCCGGAAATATACCTTGGTAATATACCCGGTAATATACCTTGCTAATATACAAGATTCCTAAAGGTGTTCGTCATATTACTTTACCTTTCTATGAGCATTTAAGTCACAATATTAAGTAACACCTCTACAACTGTTACAGAGGAGTTACCCACAAATTAAAATTACTTTTATCTTTGCTAATTCTTTAACTATTAATAATTATTTCAGAAATAAGGAGCCAGTTATGCCACCTCTAATGCTAGTCATTTCTATATTTACTAATTATGTTGTTAGATATATTACTAATACCTTCAGAAACTTCTAAACTAGAACATGTCAGCATAGGGAATGCCATGCAAATTTCCCATAATAAAACAGCTAAACCTCATTTTTTCTACTATAAAACTGCATTCTGAGACTAAAGATCATATACTAAATTAGTGCATAGACAGGACGATACTAATTCAAACCTACTACGAAACTGCAGCTTTGAAGCCCAACTGAAGAGGCTTTCTCATGTTATCTCCGATAGACAAAAATCCTGAAATACTCCAGTACATAAAGTTTGAAGCTTCTCCAGAGTACCATTATCAAGTTAATTTCCTTGGTCCAGTGTCTTGTTAGTCGAATGTGATGAAGTTCTCTTTATCGGTGTGTTTGCGCATCTGTCGGACTCAAGTGTAGACTCATCACATGGAAATGAGTTCCTAAGAGAAAGAATGACTGACTTAGAACCGACTGGCTTAGAACCGACTGGCTTAGAACCGACTGGCTTAGAACCGACTGGCTTAGAACCGACTGACTTAGAACCCACTGACTTAGAACCCACTGACTTAGAACAGACTGACTTAGAACCGACTGACTTAGAACCGACTGACTTAGAACCGACTGACTTAGAACCGACTGACTTAGAACCGACTGACTTAGAACCGACGACTTAGAACCGACTGACTTAGAACCGACTGACTTAGAACCGACTGACTTAGAACCGACTGACTTAGAACCGACCGACTTAGAACCGACTGACTTAGAACCGACCAACTTAGAACCGACCGCCCTTGAACCGACTGACTTAGAACCGACTGACTTAGAACCGGCTGACTTAGAACTGACTGACTTAGAACCGACTGACTTAGAACCGACTGACTTATAACCGACTGACTTAGAACCGACTGACTTAGAACCGACTGACTTATAACCGACTGACTTATAACCGACTGACTTATAACCGACTGACTTAGAACCGACTGACTTAGAACCGACTGACAGAACCGATGTACATTATATGTTAAGTCCCCTCTATTATGAAGTTTTGTGAGATTGGTGTTTTTGTAAATACTTGTATTCTCAAAATCTGTTTTTTCTTAGTGTTGTGATCTCTCCCTGGTGTTAATGTGGTGGTGTTCTCACATGGGATGGGTGATGTTCTCACATGGGATGTGGTGGTGCTCTCACATGGGATGTGGTGGTGCTCTCACATGGGATGTGGTGGTGTTCTCACATGGGATGTGGTGGTGTTCTCACATGGGATGTGGTGGTGCTCTCACATGGGATGTGGTGGTGCTCTCACATGGGATGTGGTGGTGCTCTCACATGGGGTGTGGTGGTGCTCTCACATGGGATGTGGTGGTGTTCTCACATGGGATGTGGTGGTGCTCTCACATGGGATGTGGTGGTGCTCTCACATGGGATGTGGTGGTGTTCTCACATGGGATGTGGTGGTGCTCTAAATGGAATGTGGTGGTGTTCTCACGTGATGCTGGTGATCTCATGGTGATGCTTATTAATGATTCAAACTCTTGCGAGTGAGTTTGATTCGTCATGCGGTGACCTGCTCTCTGGTACGTTCTTTTACTCCTTTTATTTCGTTTTATCTTATTACATTAATCGCAAGAAAACATTTTTTTTTTTGTTTCGTGTAGATATATAATATTTTGCAGGTACCGATAATGGTAACTGAACACCGAATGGCTGAACTTTTAACAAATTGTCCTTGAAAAAGTAGTTTCTTACTTAATAATATATGTATATATATAATATTTCCTATATATATATATATATATATATATATATATATATATATATATATATATATATATATATATATATATATTAAAATATTAGAGATTAAAGGATTCTCTGAATTGGCAGTCCATTTCATTTATAAAGTTTAATGAACACGTTTGAAAAGATTTAGCAATTCTATACAAACGTGTTCCCCAATGGAGTGAGCGGGATTAAGGCACATTTACAATACAATAAAAAATAAGGCATTTTTTCAACGCGATATTATTAATTTTATTCACATGGTCATTCCCGACATTTAACTGATCGGACGATAGTCCAAAAATTTTCTTCGTTAGTATGTCTATGATACTGAGAATTAGTCGATATAGAAACTTAACCGCGTGTCTATATCTGGGTTTGAAATATTGGATACTTATGGGCGAGTATATACTTCTTAACATGTTAAAATAATCAGCCAGTAATTCGCATATTAGCGTTTTTTAGTCTTCACTAACACTATAACTTTTGGTCCGTAAGTAGTGAAGTCTTGCTTAGTGTACGTCAGATGTTTATTCTGATATCTGTAGCAATTATTTTAAATTATTTTTATATACATAGCAATTATTTTAATATCTGTAGCAATTATTTAAATATCTGTATCGTATTTTTGTCGCTGCATGTCCTACAATAATTAAAATTTCTTGACTCACGAAATCGTAATGACACGATTCAAACAAACCCCACCCGCCATGCTAGCGGGAGATTCGTCTGTAAAAAATTTCATTTGTGTTCACAGTGGTGGCCCATGCAACCTTCCTATGGTGTAGAAATACACCTAGTTGGATGAACCCTATTGAAGCTAGCTGGCCCAGTGGGTTACGCGACGGTCTGGAGTTTTGAGACTCTGTGACCGCGGGTTCGAACCCCCCCCCGTGTTATGGTTTATTAAGATTTCTTGTATTAATTTCTAGAGTTATTAACTTTTATCATATTTCATAACTATAGTGATGTCTTTATTATTATAGAATATTATGATTTAATATTAAACAACGTACACACAGGTAGCAGTGAAAGGGTTGCGTCAGAGGTGACACAGATCAAGGATATATGTTTACAAGTGCCAGGCACTGGATTGATTTTTAAAAATTTTTAGAAAACCAATTTAACCCCCCCACACATTATAAATTTAAAAAATCTAAAGTGGTTGGGCCATTATCTTTCTATTTTTTTCCCCGCCCCTCCTTCCCCTTTTTTTTTAATTTTTGGGGAAAATTTCTGATAAAACCCCTAATATCTTTGGTCTTAAAATAAGCAATTAGCAACATGCCCATGCACTCTCCCAGGCCCAGACTCATGGAACTCTGTGTTCATAAAGAACTGCAAAAACCCTTCGCGTGCCTTAAATATTCTATGGAGGGGGCCCGACGGGGAACATCCTCAGTCCCCAAAAACAACGGATATACCCCCCATAAAGCAAAGCAAAGAAAAAACCGACAGCACTAACGTTGAAGTCTGTTGTATGATATAACAGGCGTACTTGAGTCCCCTTTTAGTAGTGCAAAGTCTGTGACGGATGTTGGGAGACCAATAGGGTAGGATGAAGGTAAAAGAACATGAAGTTTAAAAAATGAACAGTACACTAGACCTTCTGGTCATGGTTCACAAGTCCTACTTGCAACCGTCTCTCTAACCCATTCTCAAAACTGCAATGGGGTTTCCCACCGACTTTTTAGTGCAATGAAGAAAAAAAAATTATCCCGGTGCTGTATTGAGGCATTTGGGATCATCTCAGCAACTGAAAATTTTATTTAGGTACAGTTTTTAGTCATAGTTTATTGTAACAAATTCCTTGTTCCCCTTGCAAGGTGCAACATAGGATATGAAATTCATCGCCGAATGCAGAGCGTGTAGATTTGTGTTGAAGACACTGTCCTCCTGCTGACAGGCCCTAACACCAGTTGATTCAGACTGTCATCATGTACTATGTTTTTCTGGGAGACGAAGGTACCGTCCCTTGACCGCAACAACTACATCTGCAATTGAATTGATGCACCCGGGTGGCTGACATCTTGTCTAGTGCAGCTGGATAGTCAGGCCAATTGTAGGAGTTGTTTATGTACGATATGTTATAAAGGTGAAACCCCCAGGTTTCTCTCTCTCTCTCTCTCTCTCTCTCTCTCTCTCTCTCTCTCTCTCTCTTCTCTCTATCTATCTATCTATCTCTATCTATCTATCTATCTATCTATAAGTCTTCCTTTTTCTTGAAGTTTCCCCCGATATTTTTTTATTGTTTTGAAAAATTTTTGTCCACTTTTCATGTCTGATTGTCTTTGTAAGTGTTTGTCTGTAATCCTTTTTTTGTTTTTTTTGCTTTATCTCACTATTTATTAATACGAATTTACGCATACACGTTGTTATAAAAAATGGCGAGCTAAAAAACCCTAGGGTCACAGCACCTGGAAGGGGTGAGGGTTTTATCCGAGGAAGTGGAGGTAGCTCTAATTCCCTGGATCAAGAGCCCTTCAACACGAAGGCACACCACCTCGATGAAGGATCTAAGGGTTTGATTCTAGATGTTATAAGACCGACGTGAGGTGTTATATGGCTAATTATTTCTTAAACCCCAAAGAAACGGATAATTGGCTGTTTTAAAGGGTAGGACAGATGTTTCTCTTTTTTATGTTTCTGTGTTTACAGAAACATCTGTAAACACAGTAACAAAAAGCTCTGCCTTAAGGATTTATGGTGACAATTGCTTAATTTTTTACTGCACCGATAATCGATCTCATCCTCGTGATAACGTTGTGAATTACCACAATATTTCAAGAGAAAGTTGCCACAATAAAATGTTGCGTTTGTTTCATTTGTGTCCTTTTGGGCTTATCCTCGCTTTTAACGTAAAATTTAAATAAGGATAAAGACGGATGCAGTGTCCGTTCCATGTTTTCTTCATTCATCTTGTGTCTTCATTCATCTTGTGTCTTCATTCATCTTGTGTCTTCATTCATCTTGTGTCTTCATTCACGCTTCATTCATCTTGTGTCTTCATTCACGGGCTTCATTCATCTTGTCTTCATTCATCTTGTCTTCATTCATCTTGTCTTCATTCATCTTGTCTTCATTCATCTTGTCTTCATTCATCTTGTCTTCATTCATCTTGTCTTTTTTCATCTTGTGCCTTCTTTTCGTATTGTGTCTTCATTCGTTTTGGGCCTTCATTCGTCTTGTGCCTTCATTCGTTTTTGTGTCTTCATTCGTCTTGTTTTCTTCATTCGTCTTGTGTCTTCATTCATCTTGTGTCTTCATTCGTCTTGTGTCTTCATTCGTCTTGTGTCTTCATTCGTCTTGTGTCTTCATTCGTCTTGTGTCTTCTTTTTCGTCTTGTGTCTTCATTCATTTTTCTTCACCGTCTTTTTCTTCATTCGTCTTGTGTCTTCATTCTCTTTGTGTCTTCATTCGTCTTGTGTTTTCCCTTTTCATCTTGTGTCTTCATTCGTCTTGTGTCTTAAATTCATCTTGTGTCTTCATTCGTCTTGTCTTTATCTATCATGTGTCTTTACCCAGCCTGTCAGTATACCCTTCCTTTTTTTCTTCATAATAAGCGAAGGTGACAAAACTTTTTTTTTGTGAGGGTTTTTACGCTGGTATTAAGCGGCATCTACTGTAAATAGTTTTGAAGATGTAAGTCGCTTGCACCCCTAACACCCGTAGAATCTACTAATGGCGCCCGTGTGATAAACTTCAACAAGAATATAAATTTATCGTGTTAAAACATGTTTGACGGTTTTTTTTGGGCTTTTGGGAGTGGTCACAAATAGTCATTGAAATAGTGTTGTCTTTTTTGACTTTCCGTAACATTATTTTCCCTTTTAAAAAATGTGTTCACGTATTCGTTGTTCCATCGCAACACTGAAACTCAATACAGTACAGCATTGTTCAGCATTGTTCACCAAGTGCCACCTCCTTCCCTCCCCGTGGTGGTGGTGGTGGGGGTGGTGGGGGGGGTGGTGGGGGGGGTGGTGGTGGGGGTGGTGGGGGGGGGTGGTGGGGGGGGTGGTGGGGGGGGTGGTGGTGGGGGGTGGTGGGGGGTGGTGGGGGGGGTGGTGGTGGTGGTGTATAGCTCTTGGGAATCAACATCATTATCTCTTGATGTGGATCCTAATCAGATAACGACCCTTTAAAGGGGTTTAAAAAGGACTTTTTGACCTACTCCATCTGGCTTTAAAGCCCATGGAATAAAACAAAAGCGTCGCCCTTAACAGTGTATGGTAAGAGGATAATACACTCAAAAGAACATATGCTGTGAAGGTCTTACTCATCTACCGGGAAATTACCTGGAGTCTACCTGGAGTCTACCTGGAGTCTAACTGGAGAGTGTTACTAGGGTCAACCCCCGCGGTCGATCCATAACCAAGGCCTCATAAACCAGGGTTTTACTGCTGTCTGCATACAGGGCCAAACGTAAAAGCCAGGGGTCTATTGTTAATTCTCCCTTTTGTATGAAGAGAGGCTCATGAATAGTCTTGGGCCACTTACACTTGTGTTATATCTGTACTCATGGCATCCATACAAATGATAATGCTATATATATATATATATATATATATATATATATATAATATATATATATATATATATATATATATATATATATATATATATATATATATATATATATAAAAACACACCCCCTTCTCAGGAATGAGCAGGTTCTTTCCCCATGTCAATAGTCTTCCCGAGCATTTCAGTCTCTCCCTGTACCATGATAGGTAATTGAGCACTACCCGGCTCTTTTCCCGGGACTGAATGGCCGGGGTTTTGTTGCCCCGGCCTGACATTTACATTTACAACTTTTTTGCGATTGGATTGAAATATATACTTATTTAAATAATACAAAATTATAGAAATAAAATTAGATTAATTACAACAATTTTATCAGGAAAAAAATGTGTAGAAAGTGAGGTCGACCTACGTATCAAACAGCACAAAAATGGTAATGAGCAAAAAGGGGAAAAACGCCCCTTAGGTTCTGCTTGGAAGCCGTTTTAATTGGTGAGCCATTTCCCCGTACAGGGGGGCCCTTTAATTACTTTTGAATACGTAAAAATAACGCGGCTGGTCACCCACCCCGCCTTGTTTTAAGCGACCTCTACGATCCCCCCTTCGGAAATATCTTTTTTGTAGAAATAAAAAATGTACATTTTTTTTTTTTTCTTCTAAAAAGTTTAAACTTCAAAAGAAATTGAAAAGAAAAAAATAAGTTGCAAAAATTTAAAATTGTGTGTTTACTCACCTAATTGGGGTTCGGGGGTCATTACCCCGGCCCCCCTCTTCGCTGTCTGCTATGGGTCTCTGCTCTCCCTGCTCCATGGCTTTATTCCTTGTTTTAAAAAACTTGTATGGTTCCTGCCCCCCTATATCTTTCTCTAGACTTTCCCCTTCCTGACTACTCTGTGGCTGAAAAATGCTTCCTAACATCCCTTTGACTCATCTGAGTCTTCAGTTTTCAGTTGTGTCCCCTTGTTTCTGTGTTCCCTCTCTGAAACATCCTGTCACTTCTCCTTGTCGTTTCCCCCGCAGTTTTTTGTATGTCGTTATCATGTCTCCTCTGACCCTTCTTTCCTCCAGTGTTGTTAGTCCTTTTTCCCTCAACCTTTCTTCATAAGACAGACCCTAGTTGTGGAACTAACCTTGTCGCAAACCTTTGCCTTTCTCTAGTTTCTTTACGTGTTGCCCGGGGTGTGGGTTCCGACGGGTCCATATTCAATGGGCGGGTACACGGTATACAGTGTCAACGATTCCCTTTTTGGTAACGGAACGCTAATCTTAGGTTTGCCAGTCGCCCATATGCTGCCCAGTTATCTTTTGTGTTCCTCCGGAACTGTTGGCGTTATACCACCCCAAGGTCTTTCTCCTTTCCCGGGTTTGTCCCTTTGTGCCACCCTTGTACTCTGTCACCGGTCTTCTTTCCCCTTCCCGTCCTCTGACTTTCATTTGGGGGGTTTAAATTAAGGGCCAATTCTGAAGATGTGGTTGTCCAGGTCTGTTGCACCCTGTCTGGTCCTCTTCCGTGTGATTCTTCTCATTATTTTCACATCATCCGCAATAGAACACTTCTGAGTCTATCCGTCCTCATGTCATTTACATATACCGGGAATAACACTGGCCCTAGGACTGCCCCCTTCCCCCTCGTCACCGGCCCCCACTGTGATCCCTCACCCACCATGACCCGTTGCTGCCCCCCTTTGGGTACCCTGCCTTTCCCATGCCCTTCCTGTTATACCTGCTTGTTCCCAACTTCTTTACTTCTCTTTTGAGGAACTGTGTCAAAGGCCTTCCTGCAGCCCAGGAAAATGCAATCAACCCACCCTTCTCTCCCTGCCACCTCTTTACTTTTCATGAACTCTAGGGGGTTTGTTAAAAGATTTGCCTTCCCGGAATCCATGCTGTCTGGTGTTTATTATCCTTTCAGCTCAAGGTGTTCCACCATTCTTTTTCCCGATGATTTTTTCCCGGACTTTTCATATACATTAAGTGACCCTTATAGTTTAGTGCCTCTTTTCTGTCTCCTTTTTTTAAAATGGGGACTATGTTGGCTATTCCCTACCTCAGGGATCTGATTTCAAGGGATGTGTTGAATTTTGGTAATGGCACCTCAGTACCTCAGCTCCTTCCGAAGAAACCCCCGGGGTGAATTTTTGGACCCCTCGCCTTTGGGGTTTTGGGGCACTAGTAACCTTCCCTTCCCCCTCAGTTGTGTGTATGCCCTCTAGCACTTGGTACATCCCCTTTTGGGGACGAACCCCTCCCGTCTACCCCGCTGCCTTCCTTCCTCCCTTTTTGAATACTTCCTTAAACCTCAAGTTGAGCTCCCCACCCTTTTCCCCACATTTCTTGGATTCCCCCTCTTGTCTCCTCAGCCTTATCACCTGGTCTTTACTGTTTTTCCTTATTGACTGAATAGTTTCGGTCGGGCTTAACTTTCGATGCTATGTCATTTTCGTACTGTTTCTGGGCCTCCTCCGTACTTGTGTCTCGTTTCTAGCTCTTCTACTTGGGTTCTTTGCCTTCTTCCTTTTCCCTTCTCTGATACTCTGGTCTTTGCCTCCCTGCACCTTTGGGGAAACCAGGGGGTCTTTCTGGCCTTCCCCTTTAATCCTTTGCCTCTGGGGTTCCCATTCCTCCCTCCTTACTTTTACTTTTCCCTCATTTTTTTTTTAATCCTTCCCTTTCCTTTTCCCCTGAAAGTCCCGGGGAAAAACCTCATGCCCGGGAGTTTCCTCTTTTAAAATCTGGTTTTCTCTATGGTCTTTTCCCTCTCCCCCGTGGGTCACAATGTATAAGCTGCCCAATTTGGGCATGGCTCCCTTGTCTTCAATATCTGAGCTGTTCAGGTGTACAAAAGGGCCCTCGCGGGTTTATCTTCTCCCTCTCTCTGGTCGTGTCCCTGACATGTTGGTGCATCAGGTTTTCCAGTCCACGTTCATCTTGGCTCTCAAGTTTCTGGACCCCCCCGTGGTTCATGGTTCTCCCCGTCGATCTCCCTGTGGTTGAAATCTCCCCTGACCAGTAGCTTCCTCTGCTTATGTGTTTTCTTACCCCCCCAGGGTTACCATCCTTTGTTTCATCGTATTCTTCTTGGCCTCCTGCAGGGGTGTGTGTGTGTGTGTGTGTGTGTGTGTGTGTGTAACGTTATTTTAAAAAGTTTCTTTTTCATCCGAATTTTAAAAATTTTGTATTAATATTTTTTTTTTTTTTTTTTGAAGCCTCAGTCTATGTTGATACCTTATTGCTTTCTCTCACTCAGTGCGCTTTTTTACATGCTTCTGCATGGAAAAACAATATTTTTGAGACAGTTTACTATTTTCCGTAGCTTCCTCTGGGTCGGGTTACCATCTTGGGCCCTTGCCGCGATCCTCTCCCAAAAAAAATCTGATATTTCTTGTCATTTTTTTTGACCCTTTTCCCCTCAACCGCAAAGTCCTGCATCCCTCAGATCTTTTTCCTTTTTTTTTTCCTGTCTGGTCTAAATGTGTCTAATTTCAATTTTTTTTCTTGCGACTGTACAATGCCCTCTAGTCTCTGTCCCCGGCTAAATTTCTATTTTAAAACTGCCTAACACGAAATTTTAATCACATATCTTCTGAGTCCCAAGGGTCTAAATGCTAATGCAAATGAATATTAGAATAAATAGTAAAAAGGGGGGGAGAACAAAAATACAAACTCTTTGACATTATGCTGGACATACAAATTGTAT
>WNWK01052737.1:0-12094 GCA_009830355.1 Cherax destructor
AAATAAAATCACATCAATATTAAAAGATGACAACACCAAATCAGACTTCATAAAAAACATGACAGCTTTCTATAACAGTTGGGAAAGTAAAAAATCAGGGCCAGATGGTGCTACCGCCCCTGGTACAGATGTTGAAATGGTAGCCAGTAAATTTAAGAATGGAGAAATAAATGATGGTGACCTGAAGAGGGACAGTAGCTCTAGTGAAATAAATGATGGGAAACAGGTGTAGATAAGGACACACACAAAACAGTGTTACAAACTAGCAATAACACGGTAGATAGTAAACAAGGGGATGCCCAGGAAAATACTGAAGATAAATTTCCGGAAACAGTTGAAGGCTCCATTGTTAGCAATAGTAACGAAGACAGACATGAGACAGGAACACACCCACCAATGGGGAACACAGTCACAAAAAACCAGGGCAAACGGAAACCAGGCCTATGTGAATATTATGCACTTGGTATCTGCAGGCATGGAAAATCTGGGAAATCAGATGGGACATGCAATTATGATCACCCCAGAAAATGCCGTTCCCATATGAAAACAGGCAAATGCAACCTCCCGTCCTGTAAGTTTTTCCACCCTGAAATGTGCGCCACATCAATTCAGGAAAGACAGTGCTATAACTTATATTGCCAGGCATACCACCTAAAGGGTACGAGGCGACACAGAACATCCAGACCATGGCAAAATCAGGGTAGCCACAGCCACTCCGGAGAGAGAGGTTTTTTAGTGCCAGGAAGGAAAAAAAAGCTGGCAGGAAATGACAGAAATTGTACATCAACTGCAATCATTTCTGGAGTGGAATCACAGTCAGTGACCTCCACTCCATTACAACAGATATTAGAGCCAGGAAAAAAAGACCCCCTCCCATACCACCATTACCACCAATCCAACTACATTCATCTTTGCTAATATACAGGGTCTAAAGCCAGCAACAAACAACAAGGTACCTTACATTCGTGGACTGCTTACAGAGTCAAATGCTATGTTTGCGGCTTTCACAGAGACCCACATAAGAGATCACTTGGACAATGAAATATGGATCCCGGGCTACAACCTATACAGGTGTGACAGAGTGAACTGGCCAAAAGGGGGGGGTTGGCCTGTATATCACAGAGTCACTTATATGTTCAGAACTACTAAATGCCTCAAATGATGTAGTTGAAGTATTAGCAATAAAGGTCGAGAATCAAAACCTGGTCATCGTGGTTGTCTACAAGCCCCCGGATGCAACATCCCAACAATTCCAGGAACAGCTTTTGAAAATTGACCACTGTCTGGAAAATCTTCCAGCTCCTGCCCCCAACATCTTGCTACTGGGGGATTTCAACCTCAGGCACCTAAAATGGAGGAACATTGCAAACAATGTGGTAGCAAAGATAACACCAGGAGGCAGCTCAGATGAAAATTCACACATGCATGAACTTTTAAATCTCTGCACCAAGTTCACCTTAAACCAGCAAATAGTAGAGCCCACAAGATTAGAGAATACGCTGGACCTCATCTTCACCAACAATGATGATCTGATACGAAATGTCATCATATCAAAAACAATATACAGTGGTACCTCGACTTACGATATTAATCCGTCAGAGAGGGCATATCTTAAGACGAAACAATCGTTAAACGAATCAATTTTCCCCATAAGAAATAATGGAAATAAATTTAATCCGTCCAAGACTTCCAAAAGTAGTTAAATAAAATATTTTTTAGAACTTTTTGACATTAAATAATACACAATATAATGAAGAATAACTAAATACACATGCAAATATTGTACAATAACATGTCACTTACATTTATTGAAGAGTTGTTGATGTGTGGAGGACGGGAGGAGGGGAGAAGGTGGAGTAGTATGCTAGTGTTTGGAAGGGGAATCCCCTTCCATTAACACTGCAGGTACCAAGTCCTTTTCTGGGGTTACTGGCCTTTTTCTTTGAATGCCACTAGGACCAGCTTGAGTCACTGGACCTCTTTCTAACAACAAATTTGTCCAGGGAGCTCTGTGTCTGGCGATTCTTTAAAACATCCCTGAAGTGGGACACCACAGTGTCATTGTACAGGTTGCCAGCACGGCCTGCAACAGCATGGTTAGGGTGATATTCATCCATAAATGCTTGCACCTTGCTCCACATTCCACAAATGTCCTTAATCCTTGAAGAAGGCACATTCTTCCATTTTTGTTCCACCTCCTCCTCCTCCTCTGAACCATTGTCCTGACCTCTGCTCTCTTGTTCCAGTTGCTGTTGAAGCTCTTGCAGATCTTCAGTGGTTAGCTCTTCCTTGTGCTCCTCCACCAACTGTTCCACATCCTCACCACTCACCTCTAACCCCAAAGACTTGCCCAATTCCACAATTTCTTCCAAAACAGGCTCAGGCTCAGGCTCAGGCTCAGGGTTCTGAGGCTCAGCCCCAAAACCTTCAAAATCCCTCTCTAGGACACAGTCTGGCCACAATTTTCTCCAGGCAGAGTTCAAAGTCCTGGTAGTCACTCCTCCCAAGCCTTACCTATAAGGTGTACACAATGCAGCATATGGAAATGTTTTTCCAAAATTCTCTTAGGGTTATGTTCATGTCTGTGGTCACATCAAAGCACTTTTGAAACATTGCTTTGGTATAGAGTTTTTAAAGTTGGAAATGACCTGCTGGTCCATGGGCTGGAGGAGAGGAGTGGTATTAGGGGCAAGAACTTCACTTTGATGAATTTAAACTCCTCCACAATTTTCTCTACCAAGTTTGGAGGATGACAAGGAGCATTGTCCATTATCAGGAGGCACTTAAGTGGTAAATTATTGTCCAATAGATATTTCTTCACACGGGCCAAACACACCATTGAACCAATCTAAGAAAATGTCCTTTGTGACCCATGCCTTTTTGTTAGACCTCCACATCACACACAAGTTAGACTTGCTGACACCGCATCTGCCAAACACTCGGGATTTTCAAAAGATACACTAGTAAAGGCTTCACTTTGCAATCACCACTGGCATTGGCACAAAGCATCAAAGTTAGCCTGTCTTTCATAGGCTTATGTCCTGGCTGTGCCTTTTCCTCCTGAGTAATGTAGGTCCTGTTGGGCATTTTCTTCCAGAACAGGCCTGTTTCATCACAATTAAACACTTGTTGGGGGAGGAATTGTTCAGCCTCTAGGTACTCCTGGAATTCAGGCACATATTTTTCAGCCGCACTTTTGTCACAACTGGCACCCTCACCATGCCTCACAACACTATGTATGCCAGTACGCTTCTTAAATTTTGAAACCAGCCTCTGCTGGCTTTAAATTCGCTCACTTCACTCGTTGCAGGCATTTTCTTAAGGAGATCATCATGCAACTGCCTTGCTTTTTCACATATTATTCCCTCCGAAACAGTATCTCCTGCTAACTGTTTCTCGTTGATCCACACCAACAACAACCTTTCCACATTTTCCAGCACTTGTGGTCTGTGTTTTGTGATCACAGATGCACCTTTTGCAACAACAGCTTCCTTGATTTTACTTGAATATTTCTTATCCACAATGGTAGCGATGGTAGAATAGGGTTTACCATACAGCCTGGCCAGCTCACTGATACGCACTCCACTTTCATATTTTTCTATTATCTCCTTCTTCACTTCTATCGTACATATATTTCTGTTCCTCTTTGCCACAGGCTTAGCACTAGGATCTTTCCTTGGACCCATGGTAGCTTATTTAGCAGTTGCAAGCACTAAAAACAGTGGAATAATGACAATATACTGGTATGAATGCGTGGGTGTGGGTGGGTGGTCGCTCTCGCTTGTAAACAATAGCACTGACGCTCCCTGGAGTGCGCGCTCAGCTGGGCGCCAAGCGGACAGGTCCGGTACGAAAGTCGTAAGACGAATCAATCATCGGATGTCGCATTCAAATTTCTTACGTTATAAAAATCGGTTATCGAATATAACGTAAGATGATAACATCGTAAGTCGAGGTACCACTGTACTCAGATCACAACATAATAGAGGTCCAAACATGCATGCGGGGAGCCCCAGATCAACAAAATGTGATCAGCCGTGACGGAGCTTTCTCCATATTCAACTTCAATAACAAAAACATAAGGTGGGACCAAGTAAACCAAGTCCTAAATGATATAAACTGGGAAGATTGCCTAAGCATCACGGATCCCAACCTATGTCTAGAACAAATTAACTCTGTGGTACTTGAGGTTTGCTCAAGGCAAATTCCCTTAAGGAAAAGGAGGAGAAGATGCAAACTAGAAAGATAGAGGAGCTCCCTATACAGGCGAAGGCAAAGAATAACGGAGCGGATACAGGAGGCCAATATCTCTGAAATACGTAGGGAGACACTAGTCAGAGAAATAGCAAACATCGAATTAAAACTAAAGGAATCTTACAGGAATCAAGAGACACGGGAAGAACTAAAAGCCATAAATGGAATTGAAAGAAACCCTAAGTATTTCTTTTCCTATGCAAAAATCAAAGTCGAGAACAACAACCAGTATTGGGCCCCTACTTAAACGGGATGGGTCCTACACAGATGACAGCAAGGAAATGAGTGAGTTACTTAAATCCCAGTATGACTCAGTCTTTAGCGAGCCACTAACCAGAGTGAAAATCGAAAACCTAAATGATTTTTTTATGAGTGCCACAGAACTTGACAGACGCCAAATGACTTCGAAAAGGCAATAAATGACATGCCCATGCACTCCGCTCCAGGCCCAGACTCATGGAACTCCGTGTTCATCAAGAACTGCAAGAAGCCCCTATCACATGCTTTTAACATCCTATGGAGAGGGAGCATGGACACTGGGATCGTCCCGCAGCTACTAAAAACAACAGACATAGCCCCGCTCCACAAAGGGGGCAGTAAAGCAATAGCAAAGAACTACAGACCAATTGCGCTAACGTCCCATATCATAAAAATCTTTGAAAGGGTTCTAAGAAGCAAGATTGCCACCCATTGATACCCATCAATTCCACAACCCAGGACAGCATGGGTTTAGAGCAGGCCGCTCCTGTCTGTCCCAACTACTGGACCACTACAACAAGGTCCTGGATGCTCTAGAAGATAAACAGAATGCAGATGTTATATACACAGATTTTGCAAAAGCCTTTGACAAGTGTGACCATGGTGTAATAGCACACAAAATGCGTGATAAAGGAATAACAGGAAAAGTTGGTAGATGGATCTATAATTTCCTAACATGTAGAACACAAAGAGTAGTAGTCAACAGAGTAAAGTCTGAGGCAGCTACTGTGAAAAGCTCTGTTCCACAAGGCACAGTACTTGCTCCCATCCTATTCCTCATCCTCATATCAGACATTGACAGGGATATAAGCCACAGTGCTGTGTCTTCCTTTGTAGATGACACCCGAATCTGTATGACAGTGTCCACCGTTGAAGACACTGCAAGACTCCAAGCAGACATAAACCAAATCTTTAAATAGGCTGCAAAAAACAATATGAAGTTCAATGATGAGAAATTTCAATTACTCAGATACAGAAAACGTGAAGAAATTAAAATCTCATCGGAGTACAAAACTAATTCCAACCACACAATAGAGCGAAAAACTAATGTCAAAGACCTGGGAGTGATCATGTCAGAGGATCTCACCTTCAAGGACCATAACAAAGTAGCAATTGCATCTGCTCGAAAAATGACAGGATGGATAATGAGAACCTTCAAAACCAGGGATGCCAAGCCCATGTTGACACTTTACAGATCGCTTGTTCTATCTAGGCTGGAATATTGCTGCACACTAACTGCACCTTTCAAGGCGGGTGAAATTGCTGACCTTGAAAATGTGCAGAGAACCTTCACCGCACGCATAAGTGCGATAAACCACCTCAACTACTGGGAACGCTTGAAGTTCCTAAACCTGTACTCTCTAGAACGCAGGCGGGAGAGATACATTATTATATACACATGGAAAATTCTCGAGGGCTTAGTTCCAAACTTGCACACAAAAATCACTCCCTACGAAAGCAAAAGACTCGGCAGGCGATGTAACATCCCCCCAATGAAGAGCAGGGGTGCCACTAGCACATTGAGGGACAACACAATAAGTGTCAGGGGCCCAAGATTGTTCAACTGCCTCCCAGCATACATCAGGGGGGATTACCAACAAACCCCTGGCTGTCTTTAAGCAGGCACTGGACAGGCACCTCAAGTCAGTACCTGATCAGCCGGGCTGTGGTTCGTACGTTGGACTGCGTGCGGCCAGCAGTAACAGCCTGGTTGATCAGGCTCTGGTCCAACATGAGGCCTGGTCACAGACCGGGCCGCGGGGGCGTTGACCCCTGGAATTCTCTCCAGGTAGACTCCAGGTAGTTAAAGATAGTTATGTTATTGTTGGCTTTGAGTAGTGTTTTAGCCTGTTCTGCTGTGTAGTAATGACATTTGTTGTTAGGTTCATGTAAATCATTTAATAGAAGGTTGGTATCAGGATCAATGTTTGGATTCATAAGATTTAGTGTGATTCTATAATTAAACTTAAAAATAGAACAACGCAAGTAGACTTAAGAATAGGACAATGCAAACTATACTATACTATACTATACTATACTATTAAAATGACTATATGATGATATGAAATTGCAAGAAGTGTTAAGGAGGATGACAATATAAAACTGATATTATCTTAAGTAAAATAACATTGGGTTTGAAAGTTTGTTGCAGTATGAGTATTTAGTATAGGATGAGTAGGTGATTTTTGAGAAGTCTTGAATTGATTTTCCGACAAGGTTAACTTAATATTTACTGGTAATGAATTCCAGATTCTGGGGCCCTTTATGTGCATAGAATTTTTACATTGGTTGGTATGGACTCAGGGTATGTCAAACAGTGATCTGTGTCTTGTGTCGTGGTCGTGGGACCTATTAACGTTGTTGAGGAGAATTTTGAGCTGAGGGTTGATATTAGCATGTAGAGTTTTATGTATGTAGTAGGCACATAAATAGGTATGAATGTTTTTTACGGTGAGTAGTTTTAAAGTTTTGAATATAGGTGGAGTATGCTGTCTAGAGTGGGAATTTGTTATCATCCTGACTGCAGCCTTTTGCTGGGTTATGAGTGGTCTAAGGTGATTTAATGTTGTTGAGCCCCATGCACAGATTCCATAGGTGAGATAAGGGTAGATAAGTGAATGATATAGTGCAGTGAGAGCTGGTTGTGGCACATAATAGCATATCTTTGATAATATACCTACTGTCTTTGAGATTTTCTTGGAAATTTGTTGTATGTGTGTTTGGAATTTAAGACTACTGTCAAGGTGGATTCCTAGGAATTTTCCCTCTGTAAGTCTTGTGATGGGTGAACCATTGAGCGTTATGTTAAGTGGAACATTTGTGGCTTTGTTTCCAAACTGAATGAAGTAGGTCTTGTCAGTATTGAGAGTAAGCTTGTTTGTCTTCATCCATGTTGATATTTTCTGTAATTCGGCATTAACAGTGTTGGCTAGTATGACTGGATTTGGGTGAGAGAAGACATATGTTGTGTCATCTGCAAATAATATGGGTTTGAGTAGTTGTGATGCATTCGGTAGGTCGTTTATGTAAATGAGGAATAGGAGTGGCCCCAGGACACTTCCTTGAGGGACTCCGACTGTAATTTGTTGTGTGGAAGAGTTCTCTCCATTTGTGTACACGTACTGGCTTCTGTTGCTAAGGTACGACTTTAGGTAGTTGAGTGGGTGCCCCCTAATACCATAGTGTGCTAATTTTGTGAGCAATAAATCATGGTCGACTGTATCAAATGCTTTGCATAGGTCTATGAAGCTTCCCAGTGGGACATCTTTCTTCACCTTTGCGGTGTATATTAACTCTAACGTGTGTTATAGCATCGTTTGTGCTCTTGTTAGTCCTGAATCCAAACTGACAGGGGTTGAGTACATTGTGTTGTGTGAGACGAGGTAGGAATAGCTCTATGAATTAATTTTTCGAAGATTTTAGAAAGCAGTGGTAAATTTAATATTGGTCTATAATTATTCAAGTCAGTTTGGTCACCTCCTTTGTGGATCGGGGTGACCCTAGCTATTTTGAGAATTGATGGGAAGGTAGAAGATTCAATGGATTTATTGAATAATGCTGCTATAATTGGTGACAGTACCTGTGAAGCTTTTTTGTACATAAACGGTGGTAAGTTGTTTATGTCTCCTGCTTTGTTTTTAAGGGTGTTGATTATGAGCGAGACTTCAATATAGTTGGTAGGAGCTAGGAATAGTGTATCTGGGTAGGTGTTGGTGAGGTAGTCTGTTGGAAGAGTGTTCGAGCTTGGGATTTTACTCGCTTGATTCTTTCCTATGGTGGAGAAGAAAACATTAAGTCTGTTTGCTGTCTCAGTTGGTGAGAGTAGGGGTTCGTCTGTTTTTGATAATTTGATGGTATTGTTCGTGGATATCTTTTTATTTCCTAGAATTGCAGATAGGGTTTTCCAGGTCTTTTTCATATCACCTTTTACGGTCTGGAGTCTGTTCTCATAATACAATTTTTTGGACCACCTTATCAGGCTAGTAAGGATTGATGAGTAGCGTTTGGATTGTTCTCTGGTTATTAGACCCCTTCTGTATTGTTTTTCATATTGGTGCCTCTTGTTTATGGATATAAGCATGCTGGGTGTTAGCCAGGGATTGTTAAGTCTCTTAGCTGTGATCTGTTTAGTTTTTTAGGGCAATGTCTGTTATAGAGGTTGTGTGTTTTTTTAAGAAAGTTCTTGATGCATTCATTAGTATCTGAATAGGTTTCTAATTCATTAAGCCAGTCAATGTTCGTCATAGCTGATATAAAATTATTAACAGCTGACTCATTATGTAGTCTGAAGGTAACTTTTGTAATTTCTTGGGGCAAAATGCCTAGGTTAGTTATGATAAAGGTAGGGTAGTGGTCTGTGGTGTTTTCTGTGATTATGCCTGATTTTAGAGGGGATATAGTGTTAGTCCAGATGTGGTCTAATAACGAGGTACTATTCTCAGAGATTCTTGTAGGTTTTGATATTGTTGGTAGTAATAAGCAGTTGCTCATAGTGTTTGTGAATTAATTTACCTGTGGGTCCTGGTCATGTTGAAATCTCCTGTGAGCAGCAAATGATCTTTGTTCAGGCGTGAATCCATTATCAGGTTTCCTAGTTTTTCACTAAAGTGGTGGATGTTTGACTGTGGTAATCTGTAGATGTTTATCACTGTGAGGGTTTTTTTGCAAGTCTTTTGATTTAAATTTAGCTATAATATATTCTTCATGCTCATCCCTTGTGCAAGAGTTTTTGATACATTCAAGTTGATCTGTATAATATATTGCTGTTCCACCTTCTCGCTGGTCTGTCCTACAGTTGTGAATGGCTGTGTAACCTGGGATGGCATAGACACCTGTAGTATCAGGCTTTAGCCAGGTCTCAGTGAGTGTGATGATTGACATATTGGTCTGTAGGGATTGGAGTAGTGCTGTGAGGTCATCATAATGTTTGCTCAAAGATCTAACATTGTAATTGAAGATAGTTAAGTTATTGTTGTCTCTGAGTAATATCTTTGCTTGATCTGCTGTGTAATAGTTACAGTTGCTGTTGGAATCATGTAAGTCATTTAATAATAGGTTGATATCAGGATCAATGCCTGTAATCATAGGATTTATTGTGATTCTATAACTAGACTTGAGAACAATGGATTATGGTAAACTTAATGATAAGGTACTAGATTAAAGTCTTACTTACTAATGGATTAATACAATTATGAGCAAGTGTTTACAGTAATTTTTCACAGTGATATAGGATATTTGAATAATGTTAATGATATACTAATTGAACTGGCTAATGAATGGTTAGAATAACTTCAATGACTAGTATTAAATTGATATGGAAAAAAAAATTTGATTCACTATTGCACTGGTTGAAACTTTTAGTTTATGAAAGGCAATAAGAGGTCAATGAATGCAAAGAGCTATTGAACTAATATTCAAAATAGTTTTGACTAATATTAAAAATAGTTTTGATAAAATTTTAAGTAAACAAAGTGACTGAAATTGGCTTATGGTAAAAGGTATTTAAAAAATATAGGTAAATAATTGCACTTATTAGGTAGTTGCTTATAAAAGAAATATAAAGTAAGTCACATACACAATGAGGTAGTTGTTTGAATATAAGAATACAATTATTTTTGATTCAATATTGCTCTGGAAGAATCTTTTAGTATATAAAAGGCAATATGAGGTAAATGAATGCAAAGAACTATTGGACTAATAGTAAAAATAGTTTTGATTAAATTTTAAGCAAATAAAGTGACTGAAATTTGCTTATGGTAAAAAGGTATTTAAAAAATATAAGTAAATAATTGCACTTATTTGGTGGTAGTTCATAAGAGAAATATAAAATAAGTCACATACACAATGAGGTAGTTGTTTGATTATAAGAATATAAAAAATAGTAAAAAGGTTATAATTAAAATTGGAAGTAAAAAGTAATTACTAATAGTGTAAATAGTTAAGGTTGGGAAATGGTAATGATAAATATGTATTTAAAAAAAAAAATGCACCTTTCGCAACAACAGCTTCCTTGATTTTACGTGTATTTCCCTTGGCCACAGTGGTAGCGATGGTAGAATAGGCTTTACCATACAGCCTGGCCAGCTCAGTGATACGCACTCCACTTTCATATTTTTCTATTATCTCCTTCTTCAGTTCTACTGTATTATAACGATATGTTTTTTGGCATTGTGGAGAGCGGGTAAGCAATGATAAGGCTTTGGAGGCTTCTTACTTTATTTGTATAAAGGTGCGGGTAACAGGCTGCGTGTCTGTGGCCATGGCCCAGGGCCATGCCCCTTGCGAGAGGGAGAGGAGTAGGCCTGTTGACTGAGAGTTGTCTGGGCGCCAAGTGAGAGAGAAGCAGGGGTGAGGCAGACTCACATGGGTATGCCTACAGGCTTGCCCTCTGGCAGAAACTATGGAAACTAGCATGGCGCGAAATATGAACTCAGCTGGCAGACAGCATGGCTGTCTATGCAGACAGTCAGGCTGTCTACAGTATTTCTGAGCCTCTTTACCACAGGGCTTGCACTAGGAGCTTTCTTTGGACCCATGGTAGCTTATTTAGCAGTTGCAAGCACTAAAAACAGTGGAATAATGACTATACTGGTATGAATGCGTGGGTGGTGGTCGCTCGCTTGTAAACAATAGCACACTGACGCTCCCTGGAATGCCCGCACAGCTGGGCGCCACGCGGACGCGTCCGGGATGAATATCATAAACTGAACAATCATCGTAAACCGAGTCAATATTTTGACGTAAAAATGTATCGCTAACCGATTTTATCGGTATCCGACGCCATCACTAACCGAGGTATGACTGTAGTATATTATGTGTGGATGGGGTGGCCAGGAGGGCTACCATACCTCCCACACCTGACTTCTTACAATAAATACTACTCACCTTTTGCCCTATATTAAGACTACAAATATTCTGAGGTAAATAATGAGTGTTCTGTGTGTGTATTTTACTTTTTATTGTTTTTTAATGCCTAGTTTTATTGCTAACATAATATATGTTAGTAGTATAAACTTGTTATCTGGCATTTATATGCATTTATAAGTGGAAAAAATGGCGTTCTGCTTTCCGGCGGTAGCCTGGAACCTAACCTGCCGTATAAGTGGGGCCCTACTGTATTTTTTTTTAAATATTCAAGTATTAATTAGTACCTGGAGAGGAGCAGGAAGTTCCATGTACTGTTCATTACTGGGCTGGTAGAGTACATGTCTGCCAGAGATCTCTTCACACCCTCCAAGGTAGATGATCTTCCTCTTAGATGGTGACAGCTTCCTGTCTAGTGCCAGTTCTCGGTCTCGGATGTGATTGCTTATATCAGCTTTCTCTCTGCCAGTTGCAGAAAGGAGTCAGTAAGGACATTGGTAGTATGGTAGTTACATCACTAACCATACACTACATCTGTGTAAAATTCCAAAAATTCGCTAAATTTATTTAACTTAATATGCATCATTAACTTGTAAAATACATTTTGAAATGATCTGAATAAAGTAAAAAGTTAGGTGTTGTAAGGGATTGCTAGAGACATACTTGCCAAAGTTTTTGTAGAACTGTAAGGAGACAACAAGCAGGTTGAGAAGAAAGT
>WNWK01052738.1:0-12092 GCA_009830355.1 Cherax destructor
TAACAGTCCTTTTAACCGAGGGTCCACTGTACATATAAAATATGCAATAACTTTAAAACACTTGAAATTTTGGAAAGTTTCCAGATATAATGGAGAGACTTGGAGCTCACGGAGAATGTAAACAAACTGGGTGGCGTGCAGTGACCATATTAGAAAGTCAGGTGAGGGAGCTGTATAGAAGTTTTGTTATACAGTGGTACCTCGGTTAACGATGGTCCCCAAACTTGCCCTTTATGTAAGTTTATTTTTTTAAATGCTTTTGTAAGTGTATTTTGGGGGTCTAAAAGGACTAGTCTATTTTACATTTTTCCCTTATGGGGATAAATTTGTTTGGTAATGGCACTTGAACAGCATTCTGGAATGAAAATATTGTTAACCGAGGTACCACTGTAATTTAAAATGTCCGTATTAGCGGAATGCTATAAGGTGAAACGCCGTAAAGCGGGGCCCTACTGTATATATCATACCAACCCCTCAACCATCTACCCTCTCTCATATCCCCTTACACTCATGCTCTTACCCACTCCCTCTTTCATAACTACCTCTCACTCTCTTATACTCACTATCCACACCCACTCATGCTACCCTCTTATACCCACCCACTCCCTCTCACTCATTTTCACTTTCCCTTTCTGACACCCTCAGTGTACGTACTGTTATAAATTAGCTAGATATATTCTTTAAATCCGTTCTTCTTGCTACTTCTCAACCATCTATGTCTTCTCAGCCATCTACATTATTTTCATTAGCAGAGCTTTACAGCTCCTTTGAATCAGAAAAAAAATTATTTAGTCACTGCTATCAGTTTACTTCATTTGTCTACCATAAGATGGCAATAAAATTACTGTAAATTATGTACAGTGCTATAAAATTACTACACATACTGTGTTCTAGAGTACTACAGGTTACACTACCCGTATTTTAGTGTCTGGTTGTCTTCTGCATTAATGGACCAAGTCAGCTAGTTCAGAAGACAACCAATCACAAAAAAAAATAAGCTGGAAGTACAAGACAATCAGCAATATTGTACATGTCTTCCTCCCTATTAGTCCATTAATGAGAAGATTTACTGTATTTGTTTTTCTGCACAAATACTGACCTCTTATGAATTTCATGTACTTTAAGTTCTACACAAGTTTGTATACAATTTTCTTACATGGTTTAGACAAAATGATGACTATACATTTTATATATTAATTTCATAAGTTCTTACCTATTCTTTTGGTTCTATATAACCTTGCAGGCACTTTTAATAAGCTGTTTCTTGCTAGTTTTCTTCTTTCCACTCAGTGTTATTGTATCGCCTTTCTTCAACTTGACTGGATTACCAAAGATATCTAGAAAAATAAAAAGATTTTAGTAAATTACTAGGATGGTATCTGTGCTGTGAATCTAAAAGACGTTACATAAAGAACACAGTTATGAAAAAACTTAATAATTATAACCTCTTTAAGAGGGGCTCCTTGACGAGGTAAAGAGGCTATCGGTCTGAGGAATTGGACCTTTTGGTCTTCTTCCTCAGACCGAACCTATTACCCCCAATCCCCTCCCTTTTCCCATCTTCCCCATCCTCCCTTTCCCTTCCTCCTCCCCTCCTCCTCATCCCTCCCTTATTTCCTTCCCATTTTTACCCTGGGAGCTTCTCTCCTCAGGCATTCTAGTTCCTAGGTAGGGGGAAGGGTACTGTGGTCCATTCCCATTCCGTTGAGGTCCTTGGCGGTGGTGTAGTTTGCCGTGGAATCTGGATCGCCTGGGGATGTTCCGATCCCTCTCCGGTCTCCCGGGGGGTGGCCTTGGGTATCTTTCGGGCGACGGGTGTATCTCTGGAGGCCACCTTTCGGATTCCGGGGGTGGTGGCCGAAGGCGGTATGCTTTGTGGCGGATATCCGGCCGCCCTCTCTTTTGTCCGCCGAGGTGGCTCGGTGGATTTGAGGTTGCTATCCCAGATTGCTGGTTTACTGGCATGAAGGGTAGGGTATGGCACGGGTTCCATGCAGCATCTGCACTACTTGCGGTGTTGAGGTCCTCTTGGGCGCGGAAGGGGATTTACGCCCCTTTCATTCCTCCTAGGAGCTATTCCTCCACGTTCCCCCCTTTTTTTATTCTTTTTTTTAATTTTTATTTTCTTCTTTCTTTTTTTTTTCTTAAAAACGAAAAGAAAGAAGTAACCTAACCATGGATGCCCTAATCCGTGACTCACCCCGGCCCTTCATACCGCACCTAGTTCTGACCCTACCTTGTTAATGGATAACTCTTCGGACAACCCTAATACCCCTGTACCTGAAGCAGGTGCCAGTTCGTCACCTGCTTCAGGTCCCAGGGACCCGACTGGCCCTTTCAATACATCTGACCTTCGCTCTTCTCTGACCTTAGATCACAATACACAGGCATGTACATGTATACGTGTACACACCCATCTGAGTTTTCTTATATTTCTTAATAGTTCTTGTTCTTATTTCTTTCTTTTCATCTCCACGGGAAGTGGAAAAGCATCTTTCCTCCATAAGCCATGAGAGTCTTAAGAGGTGACTAAAATGCTGGAAGCAAGGCTATAACCCTTTAAAAGATAAAACTTTATAGTTTATTTTTTTGGGGTACCCTGCTTCGGTGGGAGACCGTCAGTATGTTGGAAAAAAAAAATGTACAGAAGTATTTAGTACTAAATTCAGCTGTCTCAGCTGAATGTAATTATCAGTGTGCAGACTGAGCAAACAGTAAATATTACTTGGCTTCAGAAACAACAGTTCAAAAAACACATTCAATTTAAGAAGAGAAAGATAAATGCTAACTACATTCATGGGGGAAGCACTAAACCCATAAGGGCCATACAGCACTGGGTCTGAACCTGGGCATTCAGGTTCAGACCAAGGGAGGACAGGTTCAATTCCTTGGATCAAGAGCCCCTCCCCAGCTTCAAGGAACCTCCTTTGCAGATGGAAGGAGGGGAGAAAAGGAACATAAGATTAGAAACATGACAACAATATTCTTGAGTGGGCAAATAAGGTCCTCCCTTCACTATCAAAAATATCCACTTTGAAGATGATTAACCCTTAAACTGTCCACACATAGATATACGTTCACGTGCGTAGCTGACCGAATATTTTGAGAAAAAAATAAATTTTTCTTTTTCTTTAAAATGAAGAGTGCATTTTGTTTGTCATTCCCACATGTTGTAATACTGCACACAATGAGTGCACAGACCCATTCTCTAATCTCTAGGCAACTCAGGCTTATCGTGGCAAGGTTAAAAGCATTTGAAAAAAAACGTAGATCTACGTTCGGGGCAGTACGCACGCGAACGTATATCTACGTGTGGACAGTTTAAGGGTTAAGAAACACACTTATGAAGGGAAAAGCACTTTCATATGTGGGCAAGATCTTTGAAACAGGATTAAATGCACAATACAGTGGTACCTCTACTTATGAGCAAAATTCGTTCCAGTCGGCTATTCAAGTGCCGATACCGAAGGAATTTTTTCCCATAAGAAATAATGAAAATTAGATTAATCCATTTCAGACCCCCAAAATACACTTACAAAAGCACCTACAAAAATACACTTACATAAATGTTAGAGTTGGGAGCTGCTCGTAAGTAGAGGTACCACTGTATGTCTTTTAGAACCCATGATATACATGAAGCTCCCTTCTCATCAACTAGAGCAAATCAGAAAAAGTAATCTGCAATATATTACAAGCTAGAAAACTTGGAAAGAACTCTGCACCAACTTTTGAGAGAGTGGGTTGCATCCTGGAAAGGGAACCATAGGACCCCTTTGGAAATTAACCACTATTTGACTGTCTTTGGTTATCCTAGGTTAACAGCTCTCTGGGTTAATACTCATTCCCATGCCATCGCAGTATACACCGATGGTTCAAAGTCATCTGACGGTGTTAGATTCGCAGCAGTCTTCCCGGACAGCGTCGTGCGAGGGCATCTGTTACCCTCGGCTAGCATCTTTACGGCTGAATTGTATGCCATTCTTGTGGCACTTATTCAGTATTGCATCTATGCCTGTGTCACCATTTGTGGTCGTTTCAGACTCCCTTAGTGCTTTACAGGCTATCCGTAAAATTGATACACCTCACCCCTAGTTCTTCGTATCCAACTTTGTTTACGCCGTATCTTTAGCAAGCACAAATATATTGTTTTTGTTGGGTCCCTGGTCATGTTGACGTACAGGGCAATGAACAGGCAGACACTGCTGCGCGGTCAACAGTACATGACCTTCCAGTTTCATATAGAGGTGTTCCTTTCACGGATTATTTTGCGGTCATTGCTACCCACCTTCGCACCCGTTGGCAACAACGCTGGTCTGACCTGCTAAATAACAAACTTCATTCTATTAAACCAATTATAGGTTTCTGGCCTTCTTCTTGTCACCGATGTCGGGGGTTGGGAGACTACACTCTCCCGTCTTCGCATCGGCCACACTCGTCTTACTCACGGGTATCTCATGGAGAGGCTCCCTGCCCCTCTCTGTGAGCATTGTCAGGTTCCAGTGTCTGTTCGACATATTCTGTTGGACTGCCCACTCTATCAACGAGCACGCAGAATTTACTTCCAACGGCGTCTTCGCTCTGCGGCCCTTTCTTTACCTTCCTTCTTGCAGATGGACCCTCCTTTAATCCTGACTCTCTCGTTGACTTTTTGACAGAAACTGACTTACTACACAAATTCTGAAGATTATACCTCTAGCACCTCCCTCAGTCCCTTCTACCTCGATCTCTTGCTACCCTCTATCCCTGCACTATCCACCGTCCTGCTGCACTCCATACCCTACTAATCATCCATCTCCCTCTTACAACCCATTCTCCCTGCATCCTGCAATAACCTGCAGCGCTGTATAACCCCTGTGGTTTAGCGCTTCTATTTGATTATAATAATAATAATCTGGGTTAATAGTCTGAGGAAAGTTATAATTTTCTAATGGATTTTTTTCTCTTCACTGTTTATCTACATTCACCTCTTCTCTTACCCTATTTAATTTATATATTTTAATTTAGTCAGCTGTATTTCCTTTTGCATAAATTATTTAATCAGTTCACCTAACCCAAGGGTAGGGAACCTGCAACCTTCTAGAGCATTAAGTGCGGCCTTCTGAATGAATCGAATTCTGCATAAGAAATCACTTTTATTATTTTTATCCCTTATGATTTAGTCCTAACAGACCTAATGCGACTTTAGCTTTAGACTGTAGGTTCCCTGCCTGACTACCACCACCCAACCAGAGGCAAGGCAAGTGGGTGATGATGATAATAATAATAATAATAATAAATAAATAATAAGAATATAAATAATAATAATAATAAAAAAGAGAAGAAAAACTTTATAAAACTGGGATGCTTGAATGTGTGTGCATGTAGTGCGGATGATAAGAAAGACGATTGCTGACGTTATGAATGAAAAGAAGTTGGATGTCCTGGCCCTAAGCGAAACAAAGTACAGTAGACCCCCGAAGAAAATTTATTGCATCGTTTTCATCTTTCTCATAATCTCTAATATTATTAGTAGTAGCACTATTAGTAGTAGTAGAAACAGTATTATTATTATTAGTATCAGCAGTACTAGTAGTAGCAATGGTATTTATTCGACCCATTAAAACTGCAGTTGGTAGGACACGCTCCCCTCACAGTTATTTGTTGGTAGGACACGCTCCCCTCACAGTTATTTGTTGGTAGGACACGCCCCCCTCAGTTATTTGTTGGTAGGACACGCTCCTTTCACAGTTATTTGTTGGTAGGACACGCCCCTCACAGTTATTTGTTGGTAGGACGTCCTGCTGGTTGTTGTGGGGTGGTAGTGTGTTGCTACAACATGGGTCCTGCTGGTTGTTGTGGGGTGGTAGTGTGTTGCTACAACATGGGTCCTGCTGGTTGTTGTGGGGTGGTAGTGTGTTGCTACAACATGGGTCCTGCTGGTTGTTGTGGGGTATCGTAATTAATCCGTTCCAGGAGCTATTACTTAACACGAAGTTAGAAATTTGAACCCTTATTTCCCATAAGAAATAATGTAAATACAATTAATCCGTTCCACAAAAAATATTCACATACAAAATAATTAAAAATAATATATATATACATTTACTTACCTTTATTGAAGAGTTGCAGGCATCTGGAAGATAGGGTAATGAGTAATGAAGGTCCTGTTGGGCATTTTCTTCCAAAACAGGCCTGTTTCATCACAATTAAACACTTGTTGGGGGAGGAATTCTTCACCCTCTACGAAAGGGAATCCCCACTCCCTGCATGCCTGCTACATTCCCTGCATGCCTGCTACACTCCCTGCATGAAGGCTACACTCCCTGCATGAAGGCTACACTTCCTGCATGCCTGCTAAACTCCCTGCATCAATGCTAAACTCCCTGCATCAATGCTAAACTTCCTGCATCAATGCTAAACTCCCTGCATCAATGCTAAACTCCCTGCATCAATGCTACACTCCCTGCATCAATGCTACACTCCCTGCATCAATGCTACACTCCCTGCATCAATGCTAAACTCCCTGCATCAATGCTAAACTCCCTGCATCAATGCTAAACTCCCTGCATCAATGCTAAACTCCCTGCATCAATGCTAAACTCCCTGCATCAATGCTAAACTCCCTGCATCAATGCTAAAATCCCTGCATCAATGCTAAAATCCCTGCATCAATGCTAAACTCCCTGCATCAATGCTACACTCCCTGCATGCCTGCTACACTCCCTACATCAATGCTACACTCCCTGCATCAATGCTAAACTCCCTGCATCAATGCTAAACTCCCTGCATCAATGCTACACTCCCTGCATCAATGCTACACTCCCTGCATCAATGCTACACTCCCTGCATGCCTGCTAAACTCCCTGCATGCCTGCTAAACTCCCTGCATGCCTGCTAAACTCCCTGCATGAATGCTAAACTCCCTGCATGAATGCTACACTCCCTGCATGCCTGCTACACTCCCTGCATGCCTGCTAAACTCCCTGCATGCCTGCTAAACTCCCTGCATGCCTGCTAAACTCCCTGCATGAATGCTACACTCCCTGCATGCCTGCTAAACTCCCTGCATGCCTGCTACACTCACTGCATGAATGCTACACTCACTGCATGAATGCTACCACAGGGTGCCACTAGGAAGCTTCTTTGGACCCATGGTGACTTATTTCACAGTGAGAGTCACTAAACCACCAAAAAGACACCAAATGTATTGTGAATGTTTGAAAGAGCGCGCTGGGTAATGTTCTCTCAATGGTAAACAACGCTTCACTGGCGGGCATCCTGCGTCCTGCGCAGGCGTGGAGCAGGCGGACAGGTCTAATACGTTACGAAACACGAGCCAGTTTACGATTCTCGAAATCGAAAAAGCTTATGAAACACGATTTTTACGAAATAAGAACCTTCAAATTCGGGGTCCACTGTAAAGTAAATTTTATTTCTTTGCAAGTTTACATTGAGATTTTTAATTACAATTTAGAATTGAAGAGCAAGGAGAGCCACTATTATGCAAAGCTGAAGGGGGTAGGCGAATTTCAGTGGGGAGAAATAAATGGGATTGAGTCAGGATATCAGAGTTAGAGCTAAGGAAGGGGTAGCAATAATGTTAAAAGATCAGTTATGGAAGGAGAAGAGGGAATATAAATGTATAAATTCAAGAATTATGTGGATCAAAATAAGGGTCAGATGTGAAAAGTGGGTCATAATATGCATGTATGCACCTGGAGAAGAGAGGAGAGAGAGAGATTTTGGGAGATGTTAAGCAAATTTATAGGAACTTTTGAACCAAGTGAGAGAGTAATTGTGGTAGGGGACCTAAATGCTAAAGTAGGAGAAACATTTAGAGGGTGTGGTAGGTAAGTTTGGGGTGCCAGGTGTAAATGATAATGGGAGCCCTTTGATCGAACTTTGTATAGAAAGGGGTTTAGTTATAGGTAATACATATTTTAAGAAAAAGAGGATAAATAAATATACGTATAAGATATGATGTAGGGCATAATGACAGTACAGAGGACCCCGAGTTTCGTAAAAACTTCACTCCTGAAGTCTGCTCAAGCACTATTACCGACGATTTACTCCCTTAAGGAAAAATGTCACGTAGGTTAGTCTATTTCAGACCCCCAAAATACACTTCCACAAGCACTTGCAATATTATACTTACATAACTGTACGATTTCCGGGTTTACGAAACTCGGGGTCCACTGTAGTTTGTTGGACTACGTATTGGTAGATAAAAGATTGTTGAGTAGACTTCAGGATGTACATGTTTATAGAGGGGCCACAGATATATCGGATCACTTTTTAGTTGTAGCTACAGTGAGAGTAAAAGGTAGATGGGATACAAGGAAAATAGAAGCAGCAAGTAAGAGAGAGGTGAAGGTTTATAAACTAAAAGAGGAGGCAGTTAGGGTAAGATAAACAACTATTGGAGGATAGATGGGCTAGTGAATTCACAAACACTGAGCAACTGCTTATTACTACCAACAATATCAAAACCTACAAGAATCTCCGATAATAGTACCTCGTTACTAGACCACATCTGGACTAACACAATATCCCCTCTAAAATCAGGCATAATCACAGAAAACACCACAGACCACTACCCTACCTTTCTCATAACTAACCTAGGCATTCTGCCCCAAGAAATTGCAAAAGTTACCTTCAGACTACATAATGAGTCAGCTGTTAATAATTTTATATCAGCTATGACGAACATTGACTGGCTTAATGAATTAGAAACACATTCAGATACTAATGAATGCATCAAGAACTTTCTTAAAAAAACATACAACCTCTATAACAGACATTGCCCAAAAAAAAACTAAACAGATCACAGCTAAGAGACTTAACAATCCCTGGCTAACACCCAGCATCCTTAAATCCATAAACAAGAGGCACCAATATGAAAAACAATATAGAAGGGGTCTAATAACCAGAGAACAATCCAAACGCTACTCATCAATCCTTACTAGCCTGATAAGAAGGTCAAAAAAATTGTATTATGAGAACAGATTCCAGACCGTAAAAGGTGATATGAAAAAGACCTGGAAAACCCTATCTACAATTCTAGGAAATAAAAAGATATCCACGAACAATACCATCAAATTATCAAAAACAGACGAACCCCTATTCTCACCAACTGAGACAGCAAATAGACTTAATGTTTTCTTCTCCACCATAGGAAAGAATCTAGCAAGTAAAATCCCAAGCTCGAACACTCGTCCAACAGACTACCTCACCAACACCTACCCAACTAATATTAAAAGAGGGGAAACATTATATTGATCATATTCCAGATCATCCCTAATTGGCACAGAATTCCATTCTGTGTATTATTCTTGAGGTAGGTGGGCCTGTCCCTAGGGCAGTGGCTTTGGGTGCGAGTTTGGGATCGCAGAATGCGAAGGATTCCGTTATGCAATTAGGTGAGTACACACACACACCTTATAGACTAGGGTAGCAGAACATCGCTGATATATTCAGTTTTGTTAAGGAGACTATCAGTATCGTTGACAAAGATTTACTGTCGTAAATATTTTTCAACAACTAATTCAACAAACTTGGAATTTCCTAGTTCCTACCAACTCACTTGAAGTCTCGCTCATAATCAACACCCTTAAAAACAAAGCAGGAGACATAAACAGCTTACCACCCTTTATGTACAAAAAAGCTTCACACGTACTGTCACCAATTATAGCAGCATTATTCAATAAATCCATTGAATCTTCTACCTTCCCATCAATTCTCAAAATAGCTAGGGTCACCCCGATCCACAAAGGAGGTGACCAAACTGACTTGAACAATTATAGACCAATCTCAAATTTACCACTGCTTTCTAAAATCTTCGAAAAATTAATTCATAAACAGATCTATTCCTACCTCGTCTCACACAATGTACTAAACCCCTGTCAATTTGGATTCAGGACCAACAAGAGCACAAACGATGCTATAACACACATGTTAGAGTTAATATACACCGCACTTGAGAAGAAAGAAGTTCCGCTGGGAATCTTCATAGACCTACGCAAAGCATTTGATACAGTCGACCATGATTTATTGCTCACAAAATTAGCGCACTATGGTATTAGGGGGCACCCCCTCAACTATCTTAGCAACAGAAGCCAGTACGTGTACACAAATGGAGAGAACTCTTCCACACAACAAATTACAGTCGGTGTCCCTCAAGGTAGTGTCCTGGGGCCACTCCTATTCCTCATTTACATAAACGACCTACCTAATGCATCACAACTATTCAAACCCATTTTGTTTGCAGATGACACAACATATGTCTTCTCTCACCCAAATCCAGTCATACTAGCCAACACAGTTAATGCCGAATTACAAAAAATATCAACATGGATGACGACAAATAAGCTTACTCTCAATACGGACAAGACCTACTTCATTCAGTTTGGAAACAAAGCTACAAATGTTCCACTTAACATAATGCTAAATGGTTCACCCATCACAAGACTCACAGAGCGAAAATTCCTAGGAATCCACCTTGACAGTAGTCTTAAATTCCAAACACACATACAACAAATTTCCAAGAAAATCTCAAAGACAGTAGGTATATTATCTAAGATACGCTATTATGTGCCACAACCAGCTCTCATTGCACTATATCATTCTCTTATCTACCCTTATCTCACCTATGGAATCTGTGCATGGGGCTCAACAACATTAAATCACCTTAGACCACTCATAACCCAGCAAAAGGCTGCAGTCAGGATGATAACAAATTCCCACTCTAGACAGCATACTCCACCTATATTCAGAACCTTAAAACTACTCACCATAAAAAATATTCATACCTATTCATGTGCCTTCTACATACATAAAACTCTACATGCTAATATCAACCCTCCACTCAAAATTCTCAACAACAACTTTAATAGGTCCCACGACCATGACACAAGACACAGATCACTATTTGACATACCCTGAGTCCATACTAACCAATGTAAAAATTCTATGCACATAAAGGGCCCCAGAATCTGGAATTCATTACCAGTAAATATTAAGTTAACCTTGTCGGAAAATCAATTCAAGACTCTTCTCAAAAATCACCTACTCACCCTATACTAAATACTCATACTGTAACAAACTTTCAAACCCAATATTATTTTACTTAAGATAATCTCAATTTGATATGTTCATCCTCCTTAACACTTGTTGCAATTTCATATCATCATATTGTCATTTAAAATCTTATAGTATCATCATTTTGTTAATTTGAAATAAAATATATAACTAGAAGAAACTCAATAAATTTTTCTAGTATTGTTATTATACTAGTATAGCATCAACATACTGTAACCTGAATTAAAATATACAACTAGATTAAACTCAACCAATTTCTCTTGTATTGTCTTTTAATAGTATGTATAATCATATTATAATTTAAAATAATACAGAACTAGAATAAACTCAATTTCTTTAGCATTAAGTACTTAGTGAATAAGTCTTTAGAATAAACTGCCCCTAATGCCATGGCATGCCAGTGGCTCTCCTTGCATTACAGTTTTATAATTGCAACTACCAATAACAGTGTACACTTGTAACATGCATCGAAATAAAAATATTATTATATTATTATTATTATTATTATTATAGTATAGGCAATGGGGTTGAAGATGTATGGGGTAGGTCCCTTGTAGTTTAGCGCTTCTTTTGATTATAATAATAATGGGGTAGGTTTAAGAATGTAGTGTTAGTGTGTTCAGCAGAAGTTTGTGGATATAGGAAAGTGGGTGCGGGAGGGAAGAAGAGTGATTGGTGGAATGATGATGTAAAGAGAGTAGTAAGGGAGAAAAAGTTAGCATATGAGAGGTGTTTACAAAGTAGAAGTGATGCAAGGAGGGAAGAGTATGTGGAGAGAAAAAGAGGTTGAGAGAGTGGTGAAGCAATGTAAAAAGAGAGCAAATGAGAGAGTGGGTGAGATGTTATCAACGAATTTTGTTGAAAATAAGAAAGTTTTGGAGTGAGATTAACAAGTTGAAGAAGCCTAGGGAATGAATGGATTTACTTAAAAAGGAGAGGAGAGTTATTAAATGGAGAGTTAAGGTATCGGAAGATGGAGGGAATTTTTTTTTTAACACATGGGATTCCCAAAGGGG
>WNWK01052739.1:0-12092 GCA_009830355.1 Cherax destructor
TCTTCGTATCCAACTTTGGTTACGCCATATCTCTAGCAAGCACAAAGATATTGTTTTTGTTGGGTCCCTGGTCATGTTGACGTACAGGGCAATGAACAGGCAGACACTGCTGCGCGGTCAGCAGTACATGACCTTCCAGTTTCATACAGAGGTGTTCCTTTTACGGACTATTTTGCGGTCATTGCTACCCACCTTCGCACCCGTTGGCAACAACGCTGGTCTGACCTGCTAAATAACAAACTTCATTCTATTAAACCGAGTATAGGTTTCTGGCCGCCTTGTCACCAGTGTCGAGGTTGGAGACTACTCTCTCCCGTCTTCGCATCGGCCACACTCGTCTTACGCATGGGTATCTCATGGAGAGGCTCCCTGCCCCTCTCTGTGGGCATTGTCAGGTTCCAGTATCTGTTCGACATATTCTGTTCGACTGTCCACTTTATCAACGAGCACGCAGAATTTACCTCCAACGGCGTCTTTGCTCTGCGACCCTTTCTTTACCTTCAATGGCGTCTTTGCTCTGCGGCCATTTCTTTACCTTCCCTTCTTGCTGATGGACCTTTTGACAGAAACTGACTTACTACACAAACTCTGAAGATTATACCTCTAGCACCTCCCTCAGTCCCTTCTACCTCGATCTCTTGCTACCCTCTATCCCTGCACTATCCACTGTCCTGCTGCACTCCATACCCTACTAATCATCCATCTCCCACTTACAATCTATTCTCTCTGCATCCTGTCCTGCCCTGCCACGCTGTATAACCCTTGTGGTTTAGCGCTTCTTTTGATTATAATAATAATAATAATAGGCTGGAATATTGCTGCACACTAACTGTTTCTTTCAAGGCAGGTGAAATTGCTGACCTTGAAAATGTGCAGAGAACCTTCACGGCACGCATAACTGCGATAAACCACCTCAATTACTGGGAACGCTTGAAGTTCCTAAACCTGTACCCCCTGGAACGCAGGCTGGAGAGATACATTATTTTATACACTTGGAAAATTCTCGAGGGATTAGTACCAAACTTGCACACGTGAGTCACTCCCTACAAAAGCAAAAGACCCAGCAGACGATGTAACATCCCCCGATGAAAAGCAGGGGTGCCACTAACACGTTGAGAGGCAACACAATAAATGTCAGGGGCCCAAGACTGTTCAACAAGGGAGACTACTTTGGGAGGAAATTGTTAAGGCCATAAGGCACGATAACGTAGTAATTCTAGGGGACTTTAACTTAAGTCAGATTAATTGGAATTTCTTGACAGGGAATTTAGAATCTAACGACTTTTTAGAAGTAGTTCAGGATTACTTTTTGAAACAGTTTGTGACAGAACCTACAAGGGGAAATAACCTACTTGACTTGGTTCTGGCAAGCAAGGAAACCCTTGTTAATAATTTAGAAATTACAGAGGAACTCGGCTCAAGCGACCACAACCTTTAGCATTGAATGGATATATGATAGGGATAATTCAGTAACGGTCCCAGATTTTCGCTTAGCAGATTATAATGGACTTAGAGAACACTTATCAACTGTGGACTGGGGTAACGAAGAGAGGTATCAATATGACATTTTTCTTAACACTATACAGGCTGCCCAAAAAACATTTATCCCGTATAAAGAAATTAGATCAAGTAGAAATGACCCAAAATGGATGAATAATAGGCTCAAATATCTTTTAGGGCAGAAGAAAGGAATTTATAGGCGCATAGAAAGAGGTGAGGGTCATCTTATAAATCAGTATACTGACATTAAGAGGGACATTAAAAAGGGGATAAGAAAAGCTAAACGTTACTATGAAATTAAAGTTGCTAGGGATTCAAAAAATAACCCAAAAAGTTTTTTCCAGGTTTATAGAACAAAAGTTAGGGATAAGATAGGTCCCCTTAAAAATAACTCTGGGCATCTTACTGACAAGGAGAATGATATGTGCTCTATTTTTAATAATTATTTTCTCTCGGTTTTCACACAGGAAGACACTAGTAATATCCCAGTAATTAATTTTTTATAGTGGCCCTGAAGAAGATAAAATATGTAATATCACAGTCACTAGTGAAATGGTTATGAAACAACTAGACCGACTGAAACAAAATAAATCGCCGGGTCCTGATGAGCTTTTGCAAGGGTTCTTAAGGAATGCAAAATGGAACTCTGTGAACCATTATCTAATATTTTTAATTTATCTCTTCAAACAGGTGTAGTGTCTGATATGTGGAAGATGGCTAATGTAATTCCTATTTTTAAAGCAGGGGACAAGTCACTACCGTCAAATTACCGCCCAATAAGCCTGACCTCAATTGTAGGCAAATTACTAGAGTCAATTATAGCTGATATTATTAGAAACCATCTAGATAATCATAATTTGATTAATGATACTCAGCATGGATTCACAAGGGGCCGTTCCTGCCTATCTAATTTATTAACCTTCTTCAGTAAAGCTTTTGAGGCTGTTGATCACGATAAAGAATTCGATATTGTTTATTTAGACTTTAGTAAGGCTTTTGATAGAGTACCGCACCAGAGACTGTTAAAGAAAGTGGCAGCTCATGGCATTGGGGGAAAAGTGCTGTCATGGATCGAGTCATGGCTCACCAATAGGAAGCAGAGAGTGTGCATAAATGGGGTTAAATCCGAATGGGGACTTGTAACAAGTGGTGTTCCACAGGGATCAGTCTTAGGCCCGTTGTTATGTATAATATATATCAATGACCTTGACGAGGGAATTACTAGTGATATGAGCAAATTCGCCGACGACACGAAGATAGGTAGGATAATTGATTCAAACATAGATGTCATAGAACTTCAGGAAGATTTAGACAAACTTAATTCGTGGTCAGAAAAGTGGCAGATGCAGTTCAATGTAGATAAATGCAAGGTTCTGAAGCTCGGGAGTGTCCATAACCCAAGCACTTATAAGTTAAATAACGTAGAACTTAGCCATACAGATTGCGAGAAGGACTTGGGGGTGATGGTAAGCAGCAACCTTAAACCAAGACAGCAATGCCTAAGCGTACGTAATAAGGCAAATAGATTACTGGGATTTATATCAAGAAGTGTTAGCAACAGAAGTCCAGAGGTTATATTACAGCTTTATACATCATTAGTAAGGCCTCACCTAGATTATGCAGCTCAGTTCTGGTCTCCATATTACAGAATGGACATAAATTCGTTAGAAAACATTCAGCGTAGAATGACTAAATTAATACATAGCATTAGAAATCTTCCTTACGAAGAAAGATTGAAGATCCTTAAATTACATTCACTTGTAAGACGTAGAATGAGGGGAGACATGATCGAGGTATACAAGTGGAAAATGGGTATTAACAAAGGGGATATAAATAAGGTCTTGAGGGTATCTCTCCAAGAGAGAACCCGCAATAATGGATTCAAGTTAGATAAGTTTAGATTTAGAAAGGATATAGGAAAGTATTGGTTTGGAAATAGGGTAGTTGATGAGTGGAACAGTCTGCCTAGTAGGGTTATTGAAGCAAGGACCTTGGGTAGTTTTAAATTTAGGTTGGAGAAATTCAGGAGTGAGAGGGGTTGGATTTGAGTGGGAATTGCACATGAGTAAATAAAATTATCAAAGCTTATTTCTTAGGTAGCATTGAAAATTAGGTTGAACAAATATTCTGTTATTGGGATGGAATGTGAAGGACTTGCCTAGTATGGGCCAACAGGCCTGCTGCAGTGTTCCTCCTTTCTTATGTTCTTCTTATGTTAACTGCCTCCCAGCATACATCAGGGGGATTACCAACAAACCCCTGGCTGTCTTCAAGCAGGCACTGGACAGGCACCTAAAGTCGGTACCTGACAAGCCAGGCTGTGGTTCGTACGTTGGACTGTGTGCAGCCAGCAGTAACAGCCTGGTTGATCAGGATCTGATCCAACATGAGGCCTGATCACAGACCGGGCCGCAAGGGCGTTGACCCTTGGAACTCTGTCCATCCAGGTATAATAAATTGCACTCTGTTAAACCGCTTTTAGGTTTGTGGCCATCTTCTTAGCACTGTTGCCATAATCGGGAGACTGTGCTCTCCCATCTCTTCATCAGCTATACTCGCCTTACCAATGGGCATTTCATGGAACGAGACCCTAGTCCTCTCTGTGAGGTTTGTTGGGTCCCTATTTCGGTTCTTCACTTTATTGTGGACTGCCTGGCCTACCAGCAAGCTCGCAGGATTTACCTCCATCGACTCCGCCACCCTTTTGTTCTTACCTTACTTTGACTTAAAATCACTTTTTTCCTTTTTGTCAGCAACTGCATTACTATTCGAACTTTGACACAGCCCTTAGCGTCCCTTCCACCCCTATTCTCCCCTCACCTCTGATCCCCTCTCCACTTAGCTGTTTATAGCCCCAACTCTATTTTCTGCCAATCAGCGCTGCATGACCCTTCTCGGTTTAGCACTTTTTTTATTATAATAATAATTACACTAAAGTACTTACATCTCATTTGATGGCAGTGAAAGGCTCTTGATCCAGGGAATTGGCATTACACTCCACTTTTATCAGACCTGATTGTCTCCCATTCCTTAGGCCTTTTATGACTTTTTGGGTTTAGCACTTCCCGATAAATTAAAAAAATTATTGAGAAAATTATTTTTCACAAGTATGTCATGTTTTGGGGACCTTTTTATTTTTACAAATAATTGATGTTAAGTAATTTGCTTCATGTTAATTTTGCACACAGTTGAAGGATATGGTGACCATCTGCAGGCAGATAAGTCAGGGTTCTTCACCAGACATGTCACTGCTCCTCAGTTTCTCAGGTGAGTTCAAACCTCTCTAGCTAGTGTCTCTGGCTAGTGTCTCTGGCTAGTGTCTCTGGCTAGTGTCTCTAGCTAGTGTCTCTGGCTAGTGTCTCTGGCTAGTGTCTCTGGCTAGTGCTCTCTGGCTAGTGCTCTCTGGCTAGTGCTCTCTGGCTAGTGCTCTCTGGTTAGTGCTCTCTGGCTAGTGCTCTCTGGTTAGTGCTCTCTGGCTAGTGTCTCTGGCTAGTGTCTCTGGCTAGTGCTCTCTGGCTAGTGCTCTCTGGCTAGTGCTCTCTGGCTAGTGCCTCTGGCTAGTGCCTCTGGCTAGTGCTCGCTTCTCTGGCTAGTGCTCTTTGGCTAGTGCCTCTAGCTAGTGCCTCTGGCTAGTGCTCTCTGGCTAGTGTCTCTGGCTAGTGCTCTCTGGCTAGTGCTCTCTGGCTAGTGCTCTCTGGCTAGTGCCTCTAGCTAGTGCTCTCTGGCCTAGTGTCTCTGGCTAGTGCTCTCTAGCTAGTGCTCTCTGGCTAGTGTCTCTGGCTAGTGTCTCTGGCTAGTGCTCTCTGGCTAGTGCTCTCTGGCTAGTGCTCTCTGGCTAGTGCTCTCTGGCTAGTGCTCTCTGGCTAGTGTCTCTGGCTAGTGCTCTCTGGCTAGTGTCTCTGGCTAGTGCTCTCTGGCTAGTGCTCTCTGGCTAGTGCTCTCTGGCTAGTGCTCTCTGGCTAGTGCTCTCTGGCTAGTTCTCTCTGGCTAGTGTCTCTGGCTAGTGTCTCTGGCTAGTGCTCTCTGGCTAGTGTCTCTGGCTAGTGTCTCTGGCTAGTGCTCTCTGGCTAGTGCTCTCTGGCTAGTGTCTCTGGCTAGTGCTCTCTGGCTAGTGCTCTCTGGCTAGTGCTCTCTGGCTAGTGCTTTCTGGCTAGTGCTCTCTGGCTAGTGCTCTCTGGCTAGTGCTCTTTGGCTAGTGTTCTCTGGCTAGTGCTCTCTGGCTAGTGCTCTCTGGCTAGTGTCTCTGGATAGTGCTCTCTGGCTAGTGCTCTCTGGCTAGTGTCTCTGGCTAGTGTCTCTGGCTAGTGCTCACTGGCTAGTGTCTCTGTCTCTGGCTAGTGCTCTCTGGCTAGTGTCTCTGGCATCTGCTATTACCATAGTTAAAATTGTTGGTTGAAGGTTTAAAATATCAAGAGTTGTAAGAAGTTATGTTAGGATTGAGATGATAGAGTTATAGCATCATTAACTACTGGTACATCAGTGTTATCTGTAACCTGTTCTAAAAAAAAGATATGTTTATGTATACAGGTGTCTTACAGACTATAGATGAAATTGCATAAGCATGATGCAAGCATGATGCAAGCTGCCACCAACACTTTCAAAAACTTCCTTTGAATGTAGGTTAGAAAGAGACGACCTAATTTATTTGCAGAAATTCTGGAGTGATTGTTCCTTCCAGAACTATTCCATACTATTCAGCCATCAGAACCATCCAGTTAAGTGCTCAGAAATTGTAATTTGGCCAATTTTACACTTCAAATTCAAATTTTATTTCCTTGCAAGTTTACATTGAGATTACGTAATTACAATAATGAGTTGCAGTGCAAAGAGAGCCACTATTATGCCATGGCATTATGGACAGACTAAATTTAATGGCTTACAGACTACTTAATACGAGAGAAATTGATCATAGTTTAAGTTGTGCATCTGTTTTTATTTATAGCAGACAGCAAGTTTACTCAAATTAACAATCTGGGGATATTACATTGGGACAAGTTGAAAGTATTTTGCAGGTTGTTTATATCAATAGTAAATAATTAAATTATATTATGGGAATATTACATTGTGCATTGTTGAAAGTAGTTTACAGTATGAGAATGCTACAATTAGGTGTAAAGCAGTATTGTTTTGGGCAGGTATTTATACCACCATGTTGTATAAGTAATGTATGAACTTTGGGCATCTAATTTTGAGGTTTTAAGATTTAGGTAATTGGGAGATTTTTTGGTAAAGTTAAGTATTGAGTTTTTAGTTTAGGGTGAGTATGTGCTTTTTGAGAAGTCTTAAATTGATGTTCAGACCATGTTACTTTAGTATTTACTGGTAATGAATTCCAAATTTTGGGGCCCTTTATGTGCATCGAGTTTTTGCACAGTGTGATATGGACACGGGGTACATCAAAAATTGATCTGTCTTGTGTTATTGTCGTGCATCCTGTTAGGGTTGGTGAGGAGAAGTTTGAGTGGAGGGTTTATGTTTGAGTGTAGTGTTCTATACATGTAGTAGGCACAATAATAAGTAGGGATGTTCTTGACGGTGAGTAGTTTTAGACTTTAGAATATTGGTGGAGTATGTTGTCTGGAGTGAGAATTTATCATCATTCTGACTGCAGCCTTTTGCTGGGTTATTAGTGGTCTTAGGTGATTGAATGTTGTTGTTCCCCATGCACAAATTCCATAGATAAGGGTAGATGAGTGAATGCTAGTGAGATAAGGGTAGATGAGTGAATGATACAGTGCAAGGAGAGCTGATTGTGGAACATAGTACCATATCTTTGATAGTATGCCTACTGTTTTGGAGATTTTCTTGGAAATTTGTTATGTATGTGTCCGGAATTTGAGGCTACTGTCAAGGTGGATCCCTAGGAATTTTCCTCTGTGAGTCTTGTGATGGGTGAACCATTTAGCATTATGTTAAGTGGAACATTTGTAACTCTGTTTCCAAACTGAATGAAATAGGGTTTGTCTGTATTGAGAGTTAGCTTATTAGTCATCATCCAGGTAGATATTTTCTGCAATTCATTATTAACAGTGTTCGCTAGTATGACTGGGTTTGGATGAGAGAAGATGTATGTAGTGTCGTCTGTAAATAATATGTGTTTGAGTAGTTGTGACGCATTCGGTAGGTCATTGATGTAAATGAGGAAGAGGAGTGGGCCAAGGACACTTCCTTGCGAGACCCCGACTGTAGTTGGTTGTGTGGAAGAGTTAGCTCCATTTGTGTACACATATTGGCTTCTGTTACTAAGGTATGACTTTAGGTAGTTGAGGGAGTGCCCTCTTATGCCATAGTGTGTTAATTTAATGTGCATCAAATCATGGTTGATTGTATCAAAAGCTTTATGTAAATCAATGAAGATTCCCAGCGGGACTTCTTTCTTCTCGAGAGCAGTGTATATTAGCTCTAGCATGTGTATAATAGCATCTTTTGTGCTTTTATTATTCCTGAATCCAAACTAACAGGGGCTGAGTATGTTGTGTGAGATGAGATAGGTATAGATCTGCCTATGAATTAATTTTTCAAAGATTTTAGAGAGCAGAGGTAAGTTAGATATTGGTCTATAGTTATTCAAATCTGCTTGATCTCCTTTGTGGATCAGGGTGACCCTTGCTATTTTAAGAATTGATGGGAAGGTGGATGATCTTAATCGCTAGATTCTTTCCTATGGTGAAGAACAAAACATTGAGTCTGTTTACTGTTTCAGTTGGTCGGAGTCGGGGTTCATCTGATTTGTTAATTTGATTGTTTTACTTTTGGATATCTTTTTAGTTCCTAGAATTTCAGATAGGGTTTTCCAGGTCTTTTTCATATCCCCTTTTATGTTATGTAATCTTTTCTCTTAATATAATTTTTTTGACCTTCTTATCAGGCTGGTAAGGATTGATGAGTAATGCTTAGAGTGGTCTCTGGTTATTTGACCCATTCTGTACTGTTTTTCATATAGGTGCTTTTTGTTAATGGATTTAAGGATGCTGGGTGTTAGCCAGGGCATGTTCAGTCTCTTAGCTGTGATCTGTTTATTTTTTATGGCAATACTTGTTATAGAGGTAATATTTTTTTAGAAAATTATTAATACATTCATCAGTATCTGAATATGATTCTATCTCGTTATGCCAGTCGATGTTAATCATAGCTGTTGTAAAGTTATTAACAGCTGACTCATTATGTAGTCTGAAGGTAACTTTAGTAGTGTCTTGGGGTAATTTACCTAGGCCCAAAATAGTGTAGGCATTATATCCATTACAAACAATGTTACCACTGTTCATTAATAATGACCCACCCCCCCAGTCCTCTACTATATAACACTTGATTTTCATTTTGATTTTTTCTCACAAAATCCATATTTCAATTTCTGCTAATAATCCTTAACCAATAATACTTAACAGTGCTCTCCTAACTGTTGAAACCAATTCAATACCATCTCAAGAAAAACAAAAGAAGGTAGGAAGAGGGGGTTAGGATGTGCGTTTTTCAAAGCATCTCTTGTAAAATTATCTGTAGACTAATGTATGATTATCTTCAATATATAAGTACACTATACTGTTTTTTTTTTTTTTTTTTTTTAGATTTCTTGGATGATGATGAAGCGGAAACTTTGAGCAATGCAGATTTAACAGCAAGACTGAAGGAAGTAGAGAGTTTAATGAAAGAACTGGAAGATGTGAGAGTATTTGCAGGAACACTACGCTCACCACTTAGCTAAAGATATCACATGTGCACCAATGTAAAATTAAACATATAAAGCCACTTAGAAAAAATTGTCATGTTACTAAGTAGTATCTTTATGGTTGACAAACAGTAAACTCAGATATATTGTAAAGTTTTCCTGCTGTTTGTCTACATGCTTTATGATTTGTCTTAAGAAGACTTAACAATATTAACATGTTGCTTAAAGTACTGAAGGTGGCAGAAGCATGTAGACTGATGTATAGAAAGTTAGTTTTTACATTTAGCTATACAGTTTATACCCATAAGCCACCACTAAGTCAAAATGTACACTCTGACTACAGTACAAACTCTTGGTATCTTAATATCAGATGTAGTGTTAATATTAGATTATAATAATCCTTTCTGTAAAAGTTGACCTCAATTGGTGCTAGTGTCTCAGGGGCTTTCTAACCTAAAAAAATTAATAGTCAAGATTATTTATGTTCATTTTAGTATTTACTGTTTTCTGAGAGTAAATAATTTAGCAAGAGAAAGGCCTTGATTGATCAGGTTGTCTAAGACCTGTATTTAACCATCTCTCAACATGCCAGTCTCGCACCAGCAACAAACACTAGTCTATGTATTTCACTTAGTGAACATTGATTACGGGTGTAAAGAAGTTAAGCTGTCTTATTCCAAGTAAATATTACAACTTGACAGTAACTGATTTATTCTGATCAGGTCTTTAACTGTGCTTCACTTCAAAATTTTTTTTTTTACTGTTCAGAATTTTATTATTCTTGTACAAATTAAAATAAAGATTATTACTTTCTTTTCAAATTGACAGCCTAAATATATTTGATTAGTTGTAACTGATGTTACTGAAGTTTGAAGGAATATGGAAAAGACCATAATGGGCAGCTTAATAAAAGGATATAATGTACATTCAGGTATTGGTCAGTATAATGTAACCCATTGAAGTTTATTGCATTTTTTGTGAATAAAAAAATATATGTAAAGAAATATCTTAGACCAAACCCAAATACTGCCCCCCCGTCCCTTCCCCACTCTTCACCATTCCTTCCCTCTGAGGAATTGGTCCTTTCAATATTTTTCCTCTGACCAAACCTAATTACCAAGTAATCCCTCCTTTTATATCCCATCCTTTTCGTCGCTCCTTTCTCTTTCCTCCTCTCCCCATCCCTTCCCCTCTCCCTTTCCTGTTTTCAGTCTTTGGGGTTCTCCCCTCAGGTATTCTAGTTCCTAGATAGGGGAAAGGGTATCATGGTTCATCCAGTGGAGTAGTTTCCCACACAATCTGGATCATCTGGGGATGTCCAAATTTCCCTCCAGTCTCCCGGAGGAAGGCTTCATGTGTCTTTCGGGGTGACTAGTATTTCTGGAGGCTGCCTGTCGGATTCTGGGAGGTGATGGCTGAAGGAGGTATGCTTTGTGGTGGGTATCCAACTCCCCTCTCTTTTGTCCACCGAGGTGGCTCGGTAGATGTGAGGTTGCTATCCTGGATTTCTAGTTTACTGGCATGAAGGGTAGGGTATAGCAGGGCTTCCATGCTGTATCTGCACTACTACTTGCACTGAGGTCCTCTTGGGCATGGAGGATTTACAGCCCTTTCATTCCTCCTGGGAACTATTCCTCCACGTTCAAGTCTAAGTACCCCCACCTCTTTAAGGGGGGCTCCTTGTCGTGGTAAAGAGGCTATTGGTCTGAGGAATTGGACCTCTTGGTCTTCTTCCTCAGACCGAACCTAATTACCCCCCAATCCCCCCTCCCTTTTCCCATCTTCCCCATCCTCCCTTTTCCCTTTCCTCCTCCTCCTCCTCCTCATCCCTCCCATATTTCCTTCCCAGTTTTCCCTGGGAGCTTCTCTCCTCAGGCATTCTAGTTCCTAGGTAGTGGGAAGGGTATCGTAGTCCATCCCATTCCGTTGAGGTCCTTGGCGTGTGTTGCCGTGGAATCTGGATCGCCTGGGGATGTCCCGATCCCTCTCTGGTCACCCGGGGGTGGCCTTGGGTATCTTTCGGGCGACGCGTGTATCTCTGGAGGCCACCTGTTCGGGGTGGTGGCCGAAGCGGTATGCTTTGTGGCGGATATCCGGCCGCCCTTTCTTTGTCCGCTGAGATGGCTCGGTGGATGTGAAGTTGCTATCCCGGATTGCTGGTTTACTGGCATGAAGGGTAGGATATGGCACGGGTTCCATGCAGCATCTGCACTACTTGCGGTGTTGAGGTCCTCTTGGGCGCGGAGGATTTACGCTCCCTTTCATTCCTCCTAGGAGCTATTCCTCCACGTTCCCCTCTTTAAGGGGCTCCTTGTCGTGGTAGAGGCTATCGGTCTGAGGTGGACCTCTTGGTCTTCTTCCTCAGACCGAACCTAATTACCCCCAATCCCCCTCCCTTTTCCCATCTTCCCCATCCTCCCTTTTCCCTTTCCTCCTCCTCCTCCTCCTCATCCCTCCCTTATTTCCTTCCCAGTTTTGCCCTGGGAGCTTCTCTCCTCAGGCATTCTAGTTCCTAGGTAGGGGGAAGGGTATCGTAGTCCATCCCATTCCGTTGAGGTCCTTGGCGGTGGTGTAGTTTGCCGTGGAATCTGGATCGCCTGGGGATGTCCCGATCCCTCTCCGGTCACTCGGGGTGGCTTGGGTATCTTTCGGGCGACGGTTGTATCTCTGGAGGCCACCTTTCGGATTCCGGGGTGGTGGCGAAGGCGGTATGCTTTAGGCGGATATCCGGCCGCCCTCTCTTTGTCCGCCGAGATGGCTCGGTGGATGTGAGGTTGCTATCCGGATTGCTGGTTTACTGGCGTGAAGGGTAGGGTATGGCACGGGTTCCATGCAGCATCTGCACTACTTGCGGTGTTGAGGTCCTCTTGGCCGGAGGGATTGCGCTCCCTTTCATTCCTCCTAGGACCATTCCTCCCCTTCCCCC
>WNWK01052740.1:0-12091 GCA_009830355.1 Cherax destructor
CCATAGCGAAAGATGTGTCAGTTATTGTTTTTGAAGCATGCCACCCTCACAGGATAATTGTGGTTCCAAGGGTTAGTTTCTTTCTGTGTTGATCTGTGCCTCTGGTGCTTTACAGTGGAACCTTGGTACTCAAACTTCATTCATTCCAGAAGGCTGTTCAAGTGCCAATCCGTTCAAGTATCGAACAAATTCTTCCCAACCAATTTTCTTTTTGGTTGGCTGTTATCACTAATCTTCGTAGGCCCCATTTTGACTTATTTATACAAGTAATATATAAAAAAAACACCAAAAATTGTGAAGAAACAAAATAGTTTACAGCAAAGTTCTGGCAAGTCGTGGTTGGTCGAGTGCCGAGCTTGGTTCGAGTACTGAGGGTCCCACTGTAGTTAAATATTGAAATCAGTAAATGTTTTTCTGCTTATGTTTTTTCGACTCATTGTATTGTAGTTTAAATTAGCCTGTGTGTAAAATATATGTATTAGTCCTGTATAGTTACCCAGTCCCAATCCAGATCAGGCTATCAACTATGTTTGCTGGTTAATAATCTGATCATTTGGGCTGTTGCTGCTGGCAGCATGCAGTGTAGTGCAAGCACCACAGTTCTGCTGATTAGTAACTAACTCCAGAAACGCAAGTTTCATCTTAAACTCACAAAATCGTAATAACACAATTGCAGACAAACCACAGAACTGGCTGGGCTTGAACCCACAGCAAGTGAGTCATAATACACTGAGTTTTAGGACGTGTTGGCCATGAGTTCAAACCCCAACTGTTCCCCGATTCGATTCATCTTTAAATCAGTATGATGTACTCCTATAGTACATTATTATAGTGTGTGTTATAAGTTGTTGTACTTGCCACATGTTCACTCCCTGCCAGTGGTATGGTTTATACTGGAATACTTTTGTGAATCAAGCATTAGATTGCATTTTATACTCTAGCCATCATGATTCTCAAAATCATATAGAAATAAACCTACTTGGATGAATCTTATTAGAGCCAACTGGCGCAGTGGTTAGTGCATTGGCCTGTGAGTTTTAGGTCTCGTTTACCACAAGTTCAATCCCCATCCATTCCCTCATTTAATCTAACCTTTAATAGCAATTTTTTCCCTCAATAAGATTGCTTGTCTCTGATACGTTGTGAGGGCGCCTTGGTGCTCTCAAAGGGCTCTGCATCCAAGGACTTTTAGATAACTTTCCCTTAGATTGGGGAATTTTTAGGAGATTCTTTTGATATCAATAATGTAATGGGGTATTTAAACCTTAAACTGTCCACACGTAGATATACGTTCACACGCGTAGCTGACCGAATGTAGATCAACGTTTTATTTTTCATTCCTTCAAATTTAGTGCGATAGGCCTGAGTCGCCTAGACATGAGAGAATGGGTCTGCGCCCTCAGTGTGCGCAGTATGAAAAAAATCTGGGACCACTTAGTACCTTGTGGGAGCACCAGTTCGATTGAGTGCCAGCTAGAGCAAATAATGTGGCAAACATCAGGGATTCAATGATGTTATGTCGCATTAACACTCCTTTTATAAGAGGAAAGTAAAAGTAGGTTAGATAAATACATGAGTGGCTGTGGGTGGGTGTGAGTTGGACCTGACTAGCTTGTGCTACTAGGTCTGATGCCATGCTCCTTCCTTCAGAGGATGTGACCTGACTAGGTGGGTCATTGGTCTAAGTTGGGGGGGTGACATGAACCTGCCTTGCATGGGCCAGTAGGCCTTCTGCAGTGTTCCTTCATTCTTATGTTCTTATGTATTCAGCAGGCTGGCTTGCTTTGGCTGTCTCTGGCTGTCTATCTGTCTATATCTCTATCTTTCCATATCTTTGTCTGTCTATATATCTATCTATATCTATATGTCCTATATCTCTGTCTGTCTCTCATATGTACACATAAGTACAGTTATTATACATAGTGTAAATTACCTAGGATAACCCAAAAATTCCAGGCAAAGTGCTATACAATGTTTGTAGATACTATAATACATAATAAGCATGGAAACCCCTGGCAAGTAATACGCATCGTCACTTCTGTATCGTGTATAATACCTGTTGGCTTACGAGACGCACTCTGAGACTGAGACAAGCAGACGGAAAGACATACACAGGCAGACAGATACGCAGAGTTAGACAGACATAAGCAGAACTAGATAGACAGATAGATACAGACAGATAGACAGACAGAGAGATACAGACATATACAGACACAGACACACAGATAGACAAACAGACAGACAGACAGATATTGAAAAAGGGAGGGTTCCCTCCACCACTGCTGACATTTATCAAATGTCACTGGGCTGTCAAGAGTTATCTGACACTTGTCAACACACCACTCTTCAAGGAGTTTCATATATACTCCAGGATGTCTAAAACATTGCTGGGACCTATAAATACTTCGTATATATTTATAGACAATAGTAAATGACCAAGGAAGGTGAAACTGTTCACCTGTTGGTGTGATTGTGACTATTTGAGTACTATTTCAGTACATAATATTAGTGTTAGAACAAAGATTGGCTATAAAATCACAAGAACTATTGTAAATTGTAATTATCAGAACATAAAAATTATATAAATTAAAATAAAAACTAGAAAAAAAAGTATATCGGCATTACTTCTGCAAGTGGCAGGACTTGATGTTGCCGTCAGGTGAGCATCCAGTACCAAATTGGCGGGATTATATCTCGGTAAGTACTGGCCCAAATTTTTTTTTTTTAGCCTATTCTGTTTATAAAAATGTGCTCTTCATTTTATTTTATTTTATTTTTTTTTCCAAAATATTCGGTCAGCTACGCGAGTGAACGTATATCTACGTGTGGACAGTTTAAGGGTTAACTGATGCTCGTTATTTTATCTTGGTAAGATAGTGTTTATGTTGAGTATTTATTGCTTTTATTATGTTTTGATTTTATGCTTGTTTTGCCATGTGTTCCATATATTTTATGATGTGAACACTGAGTCACATACATGGTCAAAGTGCAGCATAAATGTCGTAACTACTGTTGCCTTAGATCAGGCTTAATTGTTTTGTATGTCACAGGCACTTCATTGTCTTCCCCTTTAATGTTTCCCACAAGTAAAAACAATAATAATAGTCTTCGGTGACATGAATTTACTCTTTCACTTCATTTCATTTTTCTTGAAGGTGGTAAGATTGTTTTCAACAGTTTGTCTCCTTTTATTTCTTATCTACATCAACGACCTCAGTGGTTCCAAACAAGATAAGTACAACCCCCAAGTTTCGTCCACCTCAAAACTTGAACAATTATGTTAGTGTAATATTGTAAGTGCTTTTGTAAGTGTATTTTTGGGGGTCTGAAACGGACTAACCTACTTTACATTATTCCTTATAGGAACAAATTCATTCGGTAATGGCACTTGAACAGCATTCTGGAATGAATTATAGCCGAAACTCGGGGGTCCACTGTACTTTTTATACATAAAGATTCATCTTCCACTTTTAAATGTAAAACATCTTACATCTTTCACATTTAGATGCTGTACTTGTAAAGCATCTTACATTTGTAAATACTGTACTTGCAAACGATCTTACATCTGTAGATACTATACGTGTAAACGATCTTACATTTGTAGATGCTGTACTTGTAAACCATCTTACATCTGTAAATACTGTACTGTACATACTTGTAAACCATCTTACATCTGTAGATACTGTACTTAATAATAATAATAGTTTATTTAGACATGGTACAATTATACATAGGTAGACATGATACTTGTAAAACATCTTACATTTGTAAATACAGTGGACCCCCGCCTAACGAACAAACTTCATTCCAGAAGCCTGCTCAAGTGCCATTACCGAACGAATTTACTTCCTTAAGAAATAATGTCACGTAGGTTAGTCTATTTCAGACCCCCAAAAATACACTTCCACAAGCACTTACAATATTATACTTACATAATTGTACGATTTCCGGGGTGTTTATTAGGCGGGGGTCCACTGTACTGTACAGTGGACCCCCGAGTTTCGTAAAAACTTCATTCCAGAAGCCTGCTCAAGTGCCAATATCGAACAAATTTACGTCCTTAAGAAATAATGTCACGTAGGTTAGTCTATTTCAGACCCCCAAAAATACACTTACAAAAGCACTTACAATATTATACTTACATAATTGTACGATTTCCGGGGTTTACGAAACTCGGGGGTCCACTGTATTTGTAAAGCATCTTACGTCTTCCACTTTTGTCTCTCATATCATCGTCCTCTTTGTTTCCAAACAACAAAAAGTAAGAACTCGGTAAAGATAAAGCGTCTTACAGCTTCTCAAGTTATAACTCCAGTGCTCAGTAAACTTCAAAATTAATGTAGAATTAATGAAAATATGGACATGTTCTCCAACAATCCTGCACTTAACATTAAAAATACATACTGCACTACTATTAAATAATACAGCCTCTCCTCACTTAATGACGAGGTCCCGTTAATAAGAGTAGGTCAGTAAGCGAATTGGTCGTTAAGCGAGGAGCATACTGTACTGGAAGTGGGTTTGTTAACCATCTTTAGATATTTTTTTTTAATGTCACCTTTGCACCATTTATAATATTTCTGGTATATTTTTAAATGTTTATACAGTAGTTTACTGAATACTGTAATAAACAGAATAGAGGAAATCAGCTCTAATATACATTATTTAGGTATGCATACTGGTTGGAGAGGTGGTCATAAGTCCAAGTGGTCGGTAAATGAGTGCGTCTCTAAGTGAGGAGAGGCTGTATGCAATACAGGTACTCCTCACTTAACGACCTAACTGTTTAATGACTGCTCGGACTTACTTTTTTATTTTTTCTTAATGCCGAGGAGAGGAGAGGCTCTATTTTTATTATACTAAAAATATTATAAATGGTGCAAAGGTGACATTAAAACAATACCTAAAGATGGTTGACACAAACCCACTACCAGTACAGCATGCTTGAAATATCAGTAAGAGGCGGTTCCTCACTTAAGACCAATTTGTTTACTGACCTACTCTTAGGAGCAGAACTCGCTCGTTAAGTGAGGAGCGCCTGTAATAATTTTTAATTTTAAATCATTGTACAAAAATACATAATTTGAAAGGCCATTATATACACAACATGGAAGATTAGAACTAAGACCAGTGGTGTATTTAGGTGGTGGGGGGCCCAGGGCCCAGTTTGGTGGGCGGCCTCTTGCATTAAAAAGGTCTAACTCTAATCGTTAGAAGACTTCTAAGTTTCTCCTTGGAAAACTTTCGCCACTCTCACTATCGTACCATCCTCTTAAGATGAAGAAATGAAACAATAAATTGGATTTATAGTATAATTTAGCAGCCATTTGGTTCATTTGCAAGTGTAACTCAGAAGTAATCTACAGACTTATGGGAGTTATCTTCACTCAGATAAAATTCAAACTCTTGCATACATTTTCTCTTCTTGCGATCCATTGAGTTCTCAGTATAGTGTGTGGCAAAATATTTTTCATCATTTGGTGGGGGCCCCAGGGACCCTCCCCTAAATCTGGCCCTGACTAAGACTACATAGCTTTTACTTAATGGGTCTTGTACAAGGTGTTGGGAACAAGCAACTTTATTTTTTCTGTAGTATATACAAAGTGTAAAAAATAAAGATAAAGATTTTATTTCTTTGTAAAGGTTACAATGTGTAATTACAATTGCATGCACAAAAAACCCACTAACATGCTATGCATTTTGAGTAGGCTAATATTACCTAATGCTTAAACACAACTTAACAACTAGACATAACTTGTTGAGTAGTATTGTTTTTTTAACCTTTAAACTGTCCACACGTAGATCTACGTTCACCTGCGTACTGCTCCGAATATTTTGAAAAAAAAAAAACTTTTTTTTTTTTTTAAATGGAGAGCATTTTTATAAACAGGATAGGCTAAAAAAATTTTTTAGGGCCAGTATGTACTTAGCGAGCCAGTATGTACTTAGCCCACCAAGTTGGTGCTGGATGCTCACCTGATGGCAACATCAAGTCCTGCCACTTGCAGAAGTATTGCGGATATACTTTTTTTTCTAGTTTTTATTTTAATTTATATAATTTTTATGTTCTAATAATTGCAATTTATAATAGTTCTTGTGATTTCATAGCCAATCTTTGTTCCAACACTAATATTAGGTACTGAAATAGTACTCAAATAGTCACAATCACACCAACAGGTGAACATTTTCACCTGCCTTGGTCATTTACTATTGTCTATAAATATATACGAAGTATTTATAGATCCCAGCAATGTTTTAGACATCCTGGAGTATATATGAAACTCCTTGAAGAATGGTGTTATGACAATTGTCAGATAACTACTGATAAGACAGTGACATTGATGAATGAATGTGTGCAGGGAACCCTCGCTTTTTCACTCTGTATCTATCTGTCTGTCTGTCTGCCTGTATCTGTCTAGCTCTGCTTATCTGTCTTTCTGTCTGCCTGTGTGCCTGGAGTATATGAAACTCCTTGAAGAATGGTGTGTTGACAAGTGTCAGATAACTCTTGACAGCCCAGTGACATTTGATAAATGTCAGCAGTGCTGGAGAGAACCCTCCCTTTTTCAATGTCTATCTGTCTGTCTGTATCTGTCTGTCTGTCTAGCGCTGCTTATGTCTGTCTAACTCTGCTTATCTGTCTTTCTGTCTGCCTGTGTACGTGTCTTTCCGTCTGCTTGTCTCAGTCTCAGAGTGCGGCTCGTAAACGAACAGATATTATACACGATGCAGAAGTGACGATGCATATTACTTGCCAGTCATGCTTATTATGTCTTATATCTACAAGCATTGTATAGCACTTTGCCTGGAATTTTTGGGTTATCCTAGGTAATTTACACTATGTATAATACATAACTGTACTTATGTGTACATGTGAGAGAGAGAGAGAGAGAGAGAGAGATATAGGACATATAGATATAGATAGATATATAGACAGACAAAGATATAGACATATAGACAGAGTTATAGACAGAGAGACAGCCAAAGCCAGCCAGCCTGCCGAATACATAAGAACATAAGACAGAAGGAACACTGCAGCAGGCCTACTGGCCCATGCAAGGCAGATCCATGTCACCCCCTAGCTTAGACCAATGACCCACCTAGTCAGGTCACATCCTATGAAGGAAGGAGCATGGCATCAGACCTAGTAGCACAAGGTAGTCAGGTCCAACTCACACCCACCCACAGCCACTCATGTATTTATCTAACCTATTTTTACTTTCCTCTTATAAGGGGAGTGTTAATGCGACATGACATCAGTGAATCCCCAGCGTTTGCCACACTATTTGCTCTAGCTGGAGCTCAATTGAACTGTTGCTCCCACAATGTACTAAGTGGTCCCAGATTTTTTTAATACTGCCCACATGTCTAGGCGACTCAGGCCTATCACACTAAATTTGAAGGAATGAAAAATAAAACTTAGATCTGCGTTCGGAGCAGTACGCATGTGAACGTATATCTACGTGTGGACAGTTTAAGGGTTAAAAGAAAGAGACTACGTATAAGGTAATTTATTGAAAAGGTCAAAAAGTTGAGGCTTAACTCGTCTCATGAAATCATAATGACACGATTGCAAACAAACCATACCACGGGTGGGGTTCGAACCTGCGGTCAGAGTCTCAAAACTCCAGACTGTCGCGTAAGCCTAGTTGGATGAATCTTATTGAAGCTAGCTGGCCCAGTGGCTTACACGACGGTCTGGAGTTTTGAGACTCTCTGTTACGGCCCCCTATCTAACACGGCTGTTAGGTAGTATACCTGCCGGCTTGTGACGTAATCAAACGTGATGTTTGACTGACGAGCCGGCTTGACTAACAGTGTCAACGAGAGTCTCCCCTATTCAACACTGGAGAGTTCACCAGCTCCCTGATACACTACTGGAGTTCGCCAGGCAGACCTGCGTGAGAGTTGCAGACTTTCACAGTGTGGTGCTGGTGACAGGTCTACAGTGCTCCAGTGCAGAGAGAACTGGAAGTTCTATCCTCTCTAGATCGTGTTACTCGAAAGCAGCTTTGTACTTGTGATGTTTGCAAGGCCAAGTACAGTGATGAAGGTGTTCTCTTCCTGCTTGATATGAGGACACTAGCATTAAGAGGAGAGCGGCAAGTCTGGTCACCAGAATTAGACTATCTATTGGCTTATTCATCATACCGACTATGTACCTGCGACTATGTACCTGAGACTGTACCTGAGATTGTGTTTACCCGGCGATTGTTATCCGGAGTGTCAGGTATTCAGTGGTGCATCCAGAGAGTTTGTGACGGTGGCACGACACAAGTTAAGAGTCGTGTATTTGGTGTGTGTCAAGACGCAGTGCACAGGATTGTTCTAGAGATGGGTTCATGATGCAGGGGCATGCCATGTGGCACAGAGAAGGTGTCGTGTGACACAGCGATGGAGTCTTATGGTACAGGGAGATCGGGGTGTCATGGACAGGGATAAGGGTGTCTGAGGACACGGTGGAAGAGTAGTATCATGACAAGGGGTGGTAGTGTCCTGTGTGACACGATGACGGCAGCGACTTGACACTGCACTAAGTATATGATTTTCTTGTGATATTTTATTGTACTATGATTTTGTGTATACAGAAAATATTATGTAATAATATTGGTAGAATTACCGACAATATGATAAGTAAAAGGACACAAATGCAACTACAGTCATCCCTTGGTTTTCGCTTGTCCCAGTTTTCGCCGATTTTGGTTTTCACTGACTTTTTCAGGGAAAATTTGTCTTAGTTTTGCTGATTGTTTTAGTTTCGCCGACCGTATGGGACCTGTCCACCAGTGCCGCGCACATACAAAGGCCGTAGGCCCGCCACCCACGCACCTCCCACGCACATTGTCACGCAGTCTAGCATTGTTTACACTTGAGTGAACATCACCCCAGATGTTTATACAAAACATTTATTAACAATTCATTGTTTTTGGGCCTTGATTATTGTGTGTGACTACTAAATAAGCTACCATGGGCCCAAAGAAAGCTCCTAGTGCCACTTTAGTAAAGAAAGTGAGGAACACTGTAGAAATGAAGAATGAAATAATAGAAAAATATGATAGTGAAAGTGAGAAACACGATGGAGTTTAAGAGTGTAGCAGGCATGCAGGAGTGTAGCAGGCATGCGAGAGTGAGCAGGCATGCAGAGAGTGTAGCAGGCATGCAGGAGAGTGCTGAGGGCAGGCATGCAGGAGTGTAGCAGGCATGCAGGGGAGTGTAGCAGGCATGCAGGGAGTGTAGCAGGCATGCAGGAGTGTAGCAGGCATGCAGGGAGTGTAGCAGGCATGCAGGGAGTGTAGCAGGCATGCAGGGAGTGTAAAGCAGGCATGCGGGGAAAGTGTAAGGCATGCAGAGAGTGTAGCATGCATGCAGGAGTGTAGCAGCATGCAGGGAGTGTAGCATGCATGCAGGGAGGGTGGGTAGCACGCTGCAGAGAGAGGTAGCATGCATGCGGAGTGTAGCATGCATGCAGGAGTGTAGCATGCATGCAGGAGTGTAGCATGCATGAGGGAGTGTAGCATGCATCAGGGAGTGTAGCATGCATGCAGGGAGTGTAGCATGCATGCAGGGAGGAGCATGCATGGGGAGTGTAGCATGCATGCAGGAAGTGTGGGTATGCAGGGAGTGCAGTGCAGGGAGTGTAGCATGATGAGGGGAGTGTAGCATGTATGAGGGAGTGTGCAGGCATGGAGGGAGTGAGAGGCAGGAGGGAGTGTAGCAGGCAGAGGGAGTGGCAGGCAGGGAGGGAGTGTAGCAGGCATGCAGGGAAGGGACCCCGGATAAGGACTTGGTACCTAGAGTCCTTATGGAGGATTCTCCTTCCAAAAAATTAGGGTCTCTTCCCTCTCCCCTCTTCCATCTCTCCCATCCAGCAACATCAGTCTTCAATAAAGGTAAGTGCCACATTCAGTTCATTCATTTGTGCATTAAACTATCTTTAAGGCCCCCAAAAAATTTTTTTCCAAACTTCTGGATTTCTGGAACGGATTAATTGAATTTCCATTATTTCTTATGGGGAAAATAGTTTTGTTTCCGATTTTGGTTTTTAGCCGATCCATCTGGAACGGATTAAAATCGAAAACCAGGGATGACTGTAATTTGACATTTTATTGTGGCAACGTTTCGCTCTCCAGGAGCTTTTTCAAGCCGTTAAAGCGATACATGGACACAGAGCGTATATATATATACTCTCAAATGAGGTGTAATACTAGTGGTGGTAGAAGTAGTAGTGATATAAGTAGTAGTAGTAGTAATACAATAAGGTAGAACAATCCAAATTGCACATGAGTAAAAGGTGATAAATACAGTCATCCCTTGGTTTTCAATTTTAATCCGTTCCAGAATGGATCAGTTAAAAACCAAAACGGGGGGGGCGGCCAGCGGGGTTTTATTAAAAAGGGGGACTGGGGGGACAGGTTCCCCTAATTCAGTGAAAAAATGAGACAATCGGGGAAAACTGAGACAATTTTCCCTGAAAAAAGGGTTGAAAACCAAAATCGGGGAAAACTGAGACAATTTCCAAAGGGGTGGGCTGTACAGTGGGACCCGAAAATTACAATATTTTTTGTTCGAGAATGCTGTTCCAAAAGCCTTACCAAACAATTTATCCCCAAAAGGGAAAAATGTAAAAAAAGACTAGTCCTTTTTCACCCCCAAAAAAATACTTACAAAAGCATTTAAAAAAAAAAACTTACGAAAAGGGGGATTTTTGGGAACCCTCACTTTTGAGGTACCCTTTTACTTTGGGGAGTATAACAATAGGTTAGACAAATATTTCTGCTGGAGGTTGGAATAGAGAAGGCTTGTAGGAGTGTTCCGCATCTACGATGTGCTTGTGTTGAATTAGTAGGAGATACTATGTGATGGTAGGGTTTACTGTTTTCAGGAGGATTCTTGCTAAGACTTCAGAGATGGTGAAGCTGCCTTTGTTTTGTTTAATTGTGTTAGAAACAGCGATTAGTGCTGATTCAAGGCACTTGCGTCTACGGAAATTAGTTTCTTTAATTACTAGTCGGCGTCTTTGAATTTCATGAGATGATTGTTGGAATTTCGGTGTTGTACGCAGGCGTTGTTCAGGTTATCGTTCCTGCATGCATTAATGTGTTCATTGAGGCGTGTTTCGAGGTTTCTTGCTGTTTCTCCTACATAAATTATGTCGCAACCTCCACAGGGTATAGTGTAGACCCTGCGTTGACTGGTTCATGGTGCTTGGATTTAGTCCTGGTTAGATCCTTATAGAAGTACTGGAGCGATGGCGACTCTAGTGTTAGCATGTGCAAATACTTTAGAAATGTTGGATGCAACCTGGCTGTTGGGAAGAATTATAACTGTTTGGAGTGGTTGACGCGTGGAGAATTAATGATCTGAAGAGCTCTTTTCTTGCAATCTTTGATGAAAAAGGAGGAAAATGTAAATCAGTGAAGGTTTGGTGAATGTATGTACATTCCTCGTCAAGAAACTCAGGACTACAAATTTGGTAAGCTCTTAGGAAGAATCCGATGATGATACCTCTTTTGGTCTTAGTATCTTGACTGGAATAGAAGTGTGTGAGATCATTTTTATTTGTAGGTTCGTAAACTTGAAATCTTAGGTTGTTATCTACTTTGTGGATGAGGACGTCTAGAAAGGGTAGCTTGTCATTGGACTCTTCTTCTAGTGTAAGCTGGATCGCCGGTTCAACTGCGTTGAGCCTTGCCTGAAGATTCCGTACATCAAACGTTTGGGAGTTATTACGAGACGTCGTCACGTAACGTAACCAAGTGACGCTTGAGGGGACGATATTGGCAGATGTTCAGCCTCTAGGTGTTCCATGTACAAGTTAGCTAAGACAGCACTGATGGGGACCCATTCCCATGCCGTATGTTTGTTGTAGAGCCTGTTATTGAAGAAAAACAGTTGAAATTAGCACAGAGTTCAATAAGGTCAACAAAATCTCCGGGAGGTAGAGGAAGGTTAAGGTCCTGATTGACTGTGTCGTAGAACCTCGATGGCTTGTGTGGTAGGTACTTTGTGAAGGAAGTCACGCCCAACTGCTTAGTTTCTTGTTTCGGATGGAGAGATTTGGATTCGGTTGAGAAGGTCGCCTGAATGTTTG
>WNWK01052741.1:0-12091 GCA_009830355.1 Cherax destructor
GGTGATGGAGTGGAGTAGGTGGATGGTAGGTGGGATGGTAGGTGGGGATGGTAGGTGGATGGTAGGGTGGATGGTAGGTGGATGGTAGGTGGATGGTAGGTGGATGGTAGGTGGGATGGTAGGTGGATGGTAGGTGGGATGGTAGGGTGGGATGGCAGGTGGATGGCAGGTAGGTGAGGGTGGATGGAGGTGGTGGTAGGTGGATGGTAGGTGGGTGGTAGGTGGGTGGTAGGTGGGATGGAGGTGTGATGGTAGGTGGGAGTGGTAGGTGGATGGTGGTGGGGATGGTAGGTGGATGGGGTGGAGGTGGGGTGGTAGGTGGGTGGTAGGTGGGATGGTAGGGGTGGAGGTGTGTAGGTGGATGGTAGGTGGTGGATGGTAGGTGGGATGGTAGGTGGATGGTAGTGGTGGTGGGATGAGGTGGATGGTAGGTGGAGTGGTAGGTGGGATGGTAGGTGTGGTGGAGGTGAGGATGGTGAGGTTGTGGGTGGTAGGTGGGATGGTAGGTGGGGTGGTAGGTGGATGAGGTGATGGTGGGTGGATGGTGGTGGTGGATGGGTGGTAGGTGGATGGTGGTGGGTGGTAGGTGGGGTGGTAGGTGGGTGGTAGGTGGATGTAGGTGTGATGGAGGTGGGGTGGTAGGTGGATGGTAGGTGGATGGTGGTGGTGGCAGGTGGGATGGTAGGTGGGATGGTAGGTGGATGGTAGGTGGTGGAGGTGGATGGTAGGTGGGGTGGTAGGTGGGATGGAGGTGGGGTGGAGGTGGATGATAGGTGGATGGTAGGTGGGATGGTAGGTGATGGAGGTGGGATGGAGGTGGGGTGGCTAGGTGGGAGGTAGGTGGGTGGAGGGGGTGGAGGGTGGGGAGGAGGTAGGTAGGTAGAGGATGAAGGTGGATGGAGGTGGGGTAGTAGGTGGGATGGTAGGGGGGTGGTAGGTGGATGAGCTTGCATGAGAGGCAGGAGGTGGATGCGTAGGGTGAGAGAGGTTGGACTATGGGAGGACTATGGAGGCTGTAACCTTCTCCAGAACATCACTTCATCTGAGATCATTTATACTCAGGATGACTCGAGTCTGGACCACATTCGTACAGCATTATGATGTCAACGAGATAAAGTCAGTTGATCAAATGAAAGTGCTGACCCACAGATGGCTCACAGCTGGCCCACAGATGGCTCCAACTTCATCCTGTTAGCTACTTGTATGTTTCATAACAATAAAAATGCTTTCAAATGAGCTGATGTAGGTAACAGCTCTTAGCTTGTCAATAAAGTTAAGGTGATTGTACGACTTTGATGTTTGTTGTCTGGTTCCTCCCTAAAATATCTTCGTCATTTATAATAATATAATAATAATAAAATCTTTATTTATTACAAGGTATACAGACCATAGCTGACATCAGTGACATACTACTGTATAGAAAGCCGCTTGTTATGCTGAGCATTTCTCGCAAATTAGATCCTTTTCCCAAGATGCGACCCACACCAGTCCACTAACACCCAGGTACCCATTTTACACTGATGGGTGAACAGAAACAGAAAATTAGGTAGAGCAAATATTCTGTTAGTGGGATGGATTGTGAAGAACTTGCCTAGTATGGGCCAACAGGCCTGCTGCAGTGTTCCTCCTTTCTTATATTCTTATGTTATGTTCTTATGGAAACAAGTCCCTAACGTTGGCCAGCCGTACCAGAGTGCGCTACCGATCGAGCTACGGGACACCCTTGATCTGAAGGCTTCCTTTGAAGAGTTTCGAGAGGGGAATAAATAGCGACATAAGCAAGTTTGCCGATGACACCAAAATAGGCCATCTAATTCATTCAAATGAGGACATTAGAGCACTCCAGGAAGATTTGAATAGACTGATGCAGTGGTCGGAGAAGTGGCAGATGCAATTTAATATAGATAAATGCAAAGTTCTAAATATTGGACAGGACAATAACCATGCCACATATAAACTAAATAATGTAGATCTTAATACTACTGATTGCGAAAAGGATTTAGGAGTTCTGGTTAGCAGTAATCTAAAACCTAGACAGCAGTGCATAAGTGTTCGCAATAAAGCGAACAGAATCCTTGGCTTCATATCAAGAAGCATAAATAATAGGAGTCCTCAGGTTGTTCTTCAACTCTATATATCCTTGGTTAGGCCTCATCTAGATTATGCTGCACAGTTTTGGTCACCGTATTACAGAATGGATATAAATGCTCTGGAAAACGTACAAAGGAGGATGACTAAGTTGATCCCATGTATTAGAAATCTTGCCTATGAGGATAGACTGAGGGCCCTGAATCTGCACTCTCTAGAAAGGCGTAGAATTAGGGAAGATATGATTGAGGTGTATAAATGGAAAACAGGAATAAATAAAGGGATGTAAATAGCATGCTAAAATATCTAGTATTGACAGGACACGCAGCAATGGCTTTAAGTTGATAATTCAGATTCAGGAAGGATATAGGAAAGCATTGGTTTGGTAATAGAGTTGTCGATGAGTGGAACAAACTCCCGATTACAGTTATAGAGGCTAAAACGTTGTGTAGTTTTAAAAATAGGCTAGATAAATATGAGTGGGTGCGGGTGGTGTGAGTTGGTCCTGACTAGCTTGTGCTACTAGGTCAGATGCCGTGCTCCTTCCTTAAGTGAATGTAACCTGACCTGGCTGGGTCGGGGCATTGGCTTAAGCCGGTGGGAGACTTGGACTTGCCTCGCATGGGCCAGAGCCTGCTGCAGTGTTCCTTCTTTCTTATGTTCTTATGTTCTTCTCTACTCTCTGAGCCCGGCCGTGGGCCAGGCTTGTCTGGTGCTCGCCTGGTCAACCAGGCTGTTGCTGCTGGAGGCCTGCTGCCCCACATATAAGAACATAAGAAAGAAGGAACACTGCAGCAGGCCTACTGGCCCATGCGAGGCAAGTCCCACCGGCTTAAGCCAATGCCCTGACCCAGCCAGGTCAGGTTACATTCACTTAAGGAAGGAGCACGGCATCTGACCTAGTAGCACAAACTAGTCAGGTACAACTCACACCCACCCGCACCCACTCATATATTTATCTAGCCTATTTTTAAAACTACACAACGTTTTAGCCTCTATAACTGTACTCGGGAGTTTGTTCCACTCATCGACAACTCTATTACCAAACCAATGCTTTCCTATATCCCTTCTGAATCTGAATTTATCCAACTTAAAGCCATTGCTTCGAGTCCTGTCAATACAAGATATTTTTAGCACGCTATTTACATCCCCTTTATTTATTCCTGTTTTCCATTTATATACCTCAATCATATCCCCCCTAATTCTTCGCCTTTCTAGAGAGTGCAGATTCAGGGCCCTCAGTCTATCCTCATAGGGAAGATTTCTGATACATGGAATCAACTTAGTCATCCTCCTTGTACGTTTTCCAGAGCATTTATATCCATTCTGTAATACGGTGACCAAAACTGTGCAGCATAATCTAGATGAGGCCTAACCAAGGATATATAGAGTTGAAGAACAACCTGAGGACTCCTATTATTTATGCTTCTTGATATGAAGCCAAGGATTCTGTTTGCTTTATTGCGAACACTTATGCACTGCTGTCTTGGTTTTAGATTACTGCTAACCAGAACTCCTAAATCCTTTTCGCAATCAGTAGTATTAAGATCTACATTATTTAGTTTATATGTGGCATGGTTATTGTCCTGTCCAATATTTAGAACTTTGCATTTATCTATATTAAACTGCATCTGCCACTTCTCCGACCACTGCATCAGTCTATTCAAATCTTCCTGGAGTGCTCTAATGTCCTCATTTGAATGAATTGGACGGCCTATTTTGGTGTCATCGGCAAACTTGCTTATGTCGCTATTTATTCCCTCATCTATGTCGTTTATGTAGATTGTGAACAACAAGGGGCCCAATACTGACCCCTGTGGAACACCACTTGTGACGCTTCCCCACTCTGATTTCTCCCCATTTATGCAAACTCTCTGCTGCCTATTTGTCAACCATGCCTCTATCCAGGAAAAATTTCTCCTCCTATTCCGTGTGCCTTAATTTTCCTCAATAGTCTCTGATGTGGGACTCTATCAAAAGCCTTACTGAAGTCCATATACACAATATCATATTCATTACCATGATCTACCTCCTCAAATACCTTAGTGAAAAAAGTTATTAAATTTGTAAGGCAGGATCGCCCTTTTGTAAAACCGTGCTGAGATTCGTTGATTAATTTATGCTTTTCAAGATGGCTGCGAATTGCCTCGGCAATTATTGATTCCATAAATTTTCCCACTATGGAGGTTAGGCTTATTGGTCTATAGTTGGAAGCTAAGGACCTGTCTCATGCTTTGAAAATAGGTATTACATTTGCAATTTTCCACTTATCTGGCACCATGCCAGTTTGCAGTGATATGTTGAAAAGATTAGCCATAGGTTTGCTAAGCTCCTCTTTACATTCCTTTAGAACCCTTGCATACAGTTCATCAGGGCCCGGGGATTTGTTAGGTTTTAATTTATCTATTTGTCTAAGGACCATGTCACTTGTGACTCTGATCGTGCATAGTTTACTATCGTCCTGGTCTACATAATTTATTATTTCTGGAATATCGCTAGTATCTTCCTGTGTAAAAACTGAGAGGAAGTAAGTGTTAAAAATTCTACACATTTCCTTATCACTGACGGTGAGCTGACCTGAGTAACTTTTGAGTGGGCCTATCTTGTCCCTAATCTTACTTCTGTATACCTGAAAAAATCCTTTTGGGTTAGTTTTCGATTCTCTTGCAACTTTAACCTCATAGTCTCTTTTTGCTTTTCTTATTCCCTTTTTTATTTCTCTCTTTAACTGAATATATTGATTACTTAATTGTCCCTCTCTCTTTTGATTCGCCTGGTTGATCTGGCACCTGGTGAAGATACTTGTCCTGTTTCTTCTTGAAGTTTTCTACACTTGTTCCAGCAGTGTTTCGGATATCTTCTGGTAAGATGTTGAATAGTCTGGGACCCCGGATGTTAATACAGTGTTCCCTTATTGTCCCCACCGCACCCCTGCTCCTCACTGGGTTTATTTTACACTTCTTCCCATATCTCTCACTCCAGTATGTTGTTATGGCAGTGTGCAGATTTGGGACCAGGCCCTCAAGTACTTTCCATGTATATATTATCATGTATCTCTCTCTCCTCCGCTCCAATGAGTACATGTTCAAGACTTGAAGGCGTTCCCAATAATTTAGATGTTTCAATGGTTCAATGTGAGCCGTAAACGATCTCTGAATTTGTTCCAGCTCTGATATTTCTCCTGCCCTGAACGGGGCCATCAGCACTGAGCAGTATTCTAAGTGAGGGAGCACTAGCGATTTGAAGAGTGTCACCATTGGCATTATTTCCCTTGTTTTGAAAGTTCTCAATACCCACCCCGTCATCTTCCTGGCTGTTGTGATCTTTGTCTTGTTATGGTCTTTAAAAGAAAGGTCAGCTGACATAATTATTCCCAGGTCTTTTACATGTTCCTATCGTCTATTTGTTGACTCTCTTGAGTTTTGTATATAGTGTTTCTTTTGAGTTCTTCATTTTTTCCATACCTAAGCAGCTGAAACTTATCACCATTGAACGTCATGTTGTTCTCCACTGCCCACTGGAAGACCCTGCTTATGTCCTCCTGTAATTTTTCAGTGTCTTCTTCCGTAGTGACTTTCATGCTTATTTTAGTGTCATCTGCAAATGATGATACAAAAGTGTGCTGGGTGTTATTATCTATGTCTGCTATGAGGATGAGAAACAGCAGAGGTGCCAGGACAGTACCTTGGGGCACTGAACTTTTGACCTCGCTGATGCTGGATCGTGCCCTGTTCATTACTACTTTTTGTGTTCTGTTAGAAAACCGAAAATCCATCTGCCTACCTTCCCCGTAATGCCTATGGCCCTCATTTTGTGCGCTATCACTCCATGATCACATTTGTCAAACGCCTTTACAAAATCAGTGTAAATCACATCTGCGTTTTGGTCGTCCTCCAATGCCTCCGTAATTCTGTCATAATGGTTCAGCAGCTGTGACAGGCATGATCGTCCCGCTCTAAAGCCATGCTGGTTCGGGTTATGTTGGTTGTGCTGGTCCATGAACTTTGTAATCTGCCGTCTCATCACTCTTTCGAATATTTTTTGGATGTGAGAAGTGAGGGCTACTGGTCTGTAATTTTTAGCTAATGCTCTACTACCTCCCTTATTCAAAGGAGCTATGTCTGCACTTCTTAAGGACTCCGGTATTTCACCTGGATCTAAGCTCTTTCTCCAAAGAACACTGAGTGCTCGTCCTTTACGTCGCATGTTACCATAAAGTTATCACCAAACATTATACATTCATATTTGAGATTATTATACCCAAAATGCATTACTTTGCACTATTCTGCATCGAAGCTCATCTTCCACGTCTCCGACCACAGCACCAAGCAGTCTAGATCAGTCTTCAAGACGACGGTCAGCACCACCAACTCCAAGGCTGAGGTACTGAATACCTTATCTTTTGTATATAGTTCTACTGTCTTCCAGTTATGTCCTTGATTATGTATTGATAAAGCCACTGGATGGCGAAACGTCTACAATAAAGATACCCAGATGTTGCACATGTGTCTAATTTTCATAATGTCAATACAGTGTACCATACATGTACATACATATATATACTCAGCTGTAAATACGGACCCAAAGGCTGAGTAGAGTACAGATAACATATCTGTTGTGTCATCCTCCCGCGTTATCGTTGGTTAAATGTCTCTGGCTATCATCCCTTTAACGTTTTATTTTTTTTTACTTGGCATGTTATCTTTCTTGATGCTCAGAATTTGTGTTTTAAATCTCCACATTTCCTCCACACACTCTGCGTTTAGCAGTTTAGTCCATTTTAAGTTTTATAAAAGCTCAGTGTATGTGTGTGTTTGTTAGTTACTAGACGTCAAAGGCACCTGTCGATAGACACTTAGCCATAACATAAGAAAGAAGGAGCACTTCAGCAGGCCTACTGGCCCATGCTAGGCAGGTCCAAGTCACATCCACTTAAGAAGGAAGGAGCACTGCGTCAGACCCACTAGCGCAAGCCATTTGGTGGGTTTCTTTGTGTGTGTGTGTGTGTGTGTGTACTCACCTAATTCACTTAATTGTAGTTGCAGAGGTCGATTCATAGCTCCTGGCCCCTCCTCTTCTCTGGAAGAAAATCAGTGCGTCATCGGGGATGTCTATTTCCATTGGAGTCTTTAAATTTTTCCCCCAGGATGCGACCCACAGCAGTCGACGAACACCCAGGGACCTACTTACTCTCTAGGCGATCGGGACAGCAGGTGTAAGGAAACACGCAGAATGTTTCCACCCTTGCCGGGGATTGAATACGGACACTCAGTGTATGAGGCGAGAGTTGTCTACCAGGCAACGGGGCACCTTGTCTGTTCTCTGAATCATTGATCTCCATTACCGTAGTGATTGACTGGAGGAGGAGTGAGGTGGCAGAAGAGGGAGAAAGGTGGGTGAGGGAGGTAGGGAGAAGTGGATGAGGGAGAGGTGGGTGAGGGAGAGGTGGGCGAGGGAGAGGTGGGTGAGGGAGAGGTGGGTGAGGGAGAGGTGGGTGAGGGAGAGGTGGGCGAGGGAGAGGTGGGTGAGGGAGAGGTGGGCGAGGGAGAGGTGGGTGGGAGAGGTGGTGAGGGAGAGGTGGGTGAGGGAGAGGTGGGTGAGGGAAGGGGCGAGGGAGAGGTGGTGAGGGAGAGGTGGGTGAGGGAGAAGTGGATGAGGAGAGTGGTGAGGGAGAGGTGGGTGAGGGAGAGGTGGGCGAGGAGAGGTGGCGAGGGAGAGTGGCGAGGGAGAGGTGGGTGAGGGAGACGTGGGTGAGGGAGAGGTGGACGAGGGAGGAGGGAAGGCAGAAAATATTTGTGGTCACTGTCTAAGTTTTTTTTTGTTACTCAAAACACACACAGCACTCACAATTCATCTCTCTCCTATCTCTCCCTTCTCTCTCTCTCTCTCTCATCTCTGATTACAATAATGATTTTTTTATTTCTATGAGGTAGGTCCTAACACAGAAATCAGCATGAAATAAATTTAAATGGAAAGTGTAAGTGGAAAATTACCGTAGGCCTAGCTGAGGCCTAGCTGAGAGTGATAAAACAACGATCCCAGTATAGTGCAGTGAAAATAAAAATTGTATCTTGAACCAATATAGTGAATATCTCTTATGATAACCAGTGTTCAACAGACTGATAAAAGAAGTGATAAAAGTGATAAAAGAAGCAAAATAAGTGAATATGACTGACCTGACTAGGTTAAGGCATTGACTTAAGCCGGTGGGAGAATTGGACGTGCCTCGCATGGGCCAGTAGGCCTTCCGCAGTGTTCCTTCTTTCTTATGTTCTTATGTACCAGGTGTTGACAATGGTACCGATACATAGTGGAAACACCTAGTGAACCAAATTAGTCAGTGGAACGACTCAAGGATAGTGATTAAATATAATGTTAGTGATTATTAACTAAAATGTGGCATCGCATGTGAGAAGTGCCAGGTACCCTGGGGTAAAGTGTTGCAGCCATACGTCGGGTAGGGCCGCAGGCAACCACACAGGCTCACCATATACCACCAAAATAACACCATATACTCCACCCTTCAATAACCCAATCTTAGCAAGAAAACATGTACCTGACTTGTGTATGTGGGTTGCTCCGAAATATTCAAGAATTGGAAGTCTGTGTTTAGTCTACCTGGAGTCTACCTGGAGGGTATTCCGGGGATCAACGCCCCCGCGGCCCGGTCCACGACCAGGCCTCCCGGTGGATCAGGGCCTGATCAACCAGGCTGTTACTGCTGGCCGCACGTACGAACCATATCCCGGCTGATCCGGCACTGACTTTAAGTATCTGTCCAGCTCCCTCATGAAGGCAGGCAGGGGCCTATTGGTAATTCCCCCTATGCCTGGTGGGAGACTGTTGAACAGTCTTAGGCACCGGACACTTATGGTGTTTTCTCTTAGTGTACCACTGGCATCGCCTGTCCAGTCTTTTACTTTCGTAGGGAGCGATTTCTGTGTGCAGATTCGGGACCATTTCTTCTAGGATTTTCCAAGTGTAGATTATGATATATCTCTCTCGCCTGCGCTCCAGTGAGTACAAGTCAAGTTCTTCCAAGCGTTTCTAGTAGTTGAGGTGTTTGATGGAACTTATATGTGCAGTAAAGGTTCTCTGTACATTCTCTAGATCTGAAATTTCACCTGCCTTGAATGGGGATGTTAATGTACAGCAGTATTCCAGCCTAGAGAGAACAAGTGATTTAAAAAGGATATTCATTGGCTTGGCATCTCTTGTGTATACTGTATAGTAAGTCTCCATATTAAATACATCCCACATACCCATGCAATGACCCTCTAACACCCCACCACCTGAGTGCACAGCAGGAAAGTAAAGTGAAAATCAGGCTCTTGTGGTGCCCACTTTCCAAGTAGGATAAAGGTAGGATGGCAGTACAGTATACCTGTGAGCTAACCCTCCCTACCCTGGGTTATCCTGGGTGGATAACCCTTCCTAGCCTGTGTTATCCTGGGTGTCTAAACCTCCCTATTCTGGGTTATCCTGGGTGGCTAACCCTCCATACCCTGGGTTATCATGGGTGGCTAACCCTCCCTACCCTGGGTTATCCTGGGTGGCTAACCTTCCCTACCTTGGGTTATCCTGGGTGGCTAACCCTCCTTTCCCTAGGTTATCCTGGGTGGCTAGCCCTCCCTACCCTGGGTTATCTTGGGTGGCTAACCCTCCCTATCCTGGGTTATCCAGGGTGGCTAACCCTCAATACCCGGGGTTATCTTGGGTGGCTAACCCTCAATACCAGGGGTTATCCTGGGTAGCTAACCCTCCCTACCCTGGGTTATCCTGGGTGGCTAACCCTCCCTACCCTGGGTTATCCTGGGTATCTAACAGTTCCTACCCTTGGTTATCCTGGGTGGCTAATCCTCCATACCCTGAGTTACCCTGGGAGGCTAACACTCCCTACCCTGGGTTACCCTGGGGTTAACCCTCCCTACCCTGGGTTATCCTGGGTGGCAAACCCTCCCTACCCTGGGTTATCCTGTGTGGCTAACTCTCCCTACGCTGGGGCTAACCCTCCCTACGCTGGGGGGCTAACCCTCCCTACCCTGGGTTATCCTGGGTTGCTAACCCTCCCTACCCTGGGTTATCCTAGGTGGCTAACCTTCCCTACCCTGGGTTATTATGGGTGGCTAACCCTCCCTATCCTGGGTTATCCTGGGTGGCCAACCCTTCCTACCCAGGGTTATCCTAAGTGGCTAACCCTCCCTACCCTGGGTTATCCAAGGTGGCTAACCCTCCCTACCCTGGTTTATACTGGGCGGCTAACCCTCCCTACCCTGGGTTATCTTGGGTAGCTAACCCTTTCTACCCATAGTTATCCTAGGTGGATAACTTTCCCTGCCCTGGGTTATCCTGGGTGGCTAAACCTCCCTACCCTGGGATATCCTAAGAGGCTATCCTTCCCTATCATGGGTTATCCTGGGTGGCTAACCCTCCCTACCCTGGGTTATCTTGGGTGGCTATTAATCCCTACCCTGGGTTATTATGGGTGGCTAACCCTCCCTTCCCTGGGTTATTCTGTGTGGCTAACCCTCCCTACCCTGGGTTATCCTGGGTGGCTAACCCTCCGTACGCTGGGGACTAACACTCCCTACCCTGGGTTATCCTGGGTGGCTAACCCTCCCTACCCTGGGTTATCCTGGGTGGCTAACCCTCCCTACCCTGGGTTATCCTGGGTGGCTAACCCTTCCTATCCTGGGTGGCTAACCCTCAATACCCGGGGTTATCCTGGGTGGTTAACCCTCACTACCTTGGGTTATCCTGGGTGGCTAACCCTCAATACCCGGGGTTATCCTGGGTGGCTAACCCTCATTACCCTGGGTTATCCTGGGTGGCTAACAGTCCTACCCTTGTATCTTGGGTGGCTAACCCCCTACCCTGGGTTACCCGGGGAGGCTAACAGTCCCTCCCCTTGTTATTTTGGGGTGGCAAATCCCCACCCGGGGTTATCCTGGGGGGCTAACAGTCCCTACCCTTGCTTATTTTGGGGTGGCTAATCCCCCCCCCAAGGTTCCCTGGGGTTAACCCTCCTACCTGGGTTACCCTGGATGGAAAACCCTCCTATCCAACCCTGTGGGCTAACCCCCCCCGCTGGGGGCTTTTATTGCGACCCAGAATGAAAATTATATATCTGTTTTGATATATTTTATGAAATTTTTCCCATTTTCTATAATTTTATTTCCCCATATTCTCATAATAGCAAAATCGTTAATATCTTCATATTATAATTGGACTTATATTTAATTATTTGACTTAGCTTTTGTAATAGGTGGGATGTAACTTATATATTGTGTCATGTTTGTAGTGCTTGGAGTGGCAAACCCGATTAACACTACGCTTGTTATGTTTAAGTTGCTGGGAGGGGGTCCCTGATTCCCCCTGAGGTGGGTGGCTGCTTCTCCGCCCCGAAACCCGCAGCTGGACATCGTTTTGTCCCCTCTCTCCTGTCCTGCTTTTTTTCCCATTTTGATCTGGGTAGAGATGTATTCGGGGGTGGGAAACATACTTTCCGACTTGTGTAACTCTGTTCACAGAGGATGACTGGTGATTTTCGATGTTTTTCTGGGGTTTTGTGTCCCTTGAACTGAGATAACTCAGGTCTCGCACAGCTCCTGACCTAACGATAAGGCATCTGTGCCCATACATCTGAGATTGTTTATGCTGAACCTAGATTCAGTGTGGGAGTTTTTTTGACTGTTTTTGGGGGATCTATTGATGGTCCCCCGTTAGGGTCGTTTTTTTTATTTCCTGTTCCCGACGCTGTGTTGCTGTTTCTTGTTATATTGCTGTTCTGCAATTTGGGCATTTTACTGGGCAATCAATGTTCTGATTGTCAGTTTGTTGGGAAACTCTTATGAAGTTCATCGGACACTGGTTAGTCGAGTCTTAGAGTTACCGGGGGATCCTCAAAACACTTCTATTCATATTTGATATATCTGTATTATTTTTAAATTTCGACATTGTATGATGGTACTTCAGAGTCATTTTGGAAAATGGCCCCGCCCCA
>WNWK01052742.1:0-12090 GCA_009830355.1 Cherax destructor
CTCATCTAGATACCCATCAATTACACAACCCAGGGCAGCATGGGTTTAGAGCAGGTCGCTCCTGTCTGTCCCAACTACTGGACCACTACGACAAGGTTCTGGATGCTCTAGAAGACAAACAGAATGCAGATGTTATATACACAGATTTTACAAAAGCCTTTGACAAGTGTGACCATGGTGTAATAGCACACAAAATGTGTGATAAAGGAATAACAGGAAAAGTTGGTAGATGGATGTATAATTTCCTAACAAGTAAAACACAAAGAGTAGTAGTCAACAGAGTAAAGTGAAAAGCTCTGTTCCACAAGGCACAGTACTCGCTCCCATCCTGTTCCTCATCCTCATATCGGACATAGACAGGGATATAAGCCACAGTGCCTTGTCTTTCTTTGCAGATGACACCCGAATCTGCATGACAGTGTCCACCGTTGAAGACACTGCAAGACTCCAAGCAGACATAAACCAAATCTTTAAATGGGCTGCAGAAAACAATATGAAGTTCAATGATGAGAAATTTCAATTACTCAGATATGGAAAACGTGAGGAAATTAAAATCTCATCGGAGTACAAAACAAATTCCAACCACTTAATAGAGCGAAAAACTAATGACAAAGACCTGGGAGTGATCATGTCAGAGGATCTCGCCTTCAAGGACCATAACACCGTAGCAATCGCATCAGCTAGAAAAATGACAGGATGGATAATGAGAACCTTCAAAACCAGGGATGCCAAGCCCATGTTGACACTTTTCAGGTTGCTTGTTCTATCTAGGCTGGAATATTGCTGCACACTAACTGCACCTTTCAAGGCAGGTGAAATTGCTGATCTAGAAAATGTGCAGAGAACCTTCACGGCACGCATAACTGCGATAAACCACCTCAATTACTGGGAACGCTTGAAGTTCCTAAACCTGTACTCCCTAGAATGCAGGCGGGAGAGATACATTATTATATACACGTGGAAAATTCGAGGGATTAGTACCAAACTTGCACACGAGTCACTCCCTACGAAAGCAAAAGACTCGGCAGGCGATGTAACATCTCCCCAATGAAAAGCAGGGGTGCCACTAGCACGTTGAGAGACAACACAATAAGTGTCAGGGGCCCAAGACTGTTCAACTGCCTCCCAGCATACATCAGGGGGATTACCAACAAACCCATGGTTGTCTTCACGCAGCACTGGACAGGCACCTAAAGTCGGTACCTGACCAGCCAGGCTGTGGTTCGTATGTTGGACTGCGTGCGGCCAGCAGTAACAGCCTGGTTGATCAGGCTTTGATCCAACATGACGCCTGGTCACAGACCGGGCCGCAGGGGCGTTGACCCCTGGAACTCTCTCCAGGTATACTCCAGGTATTCAGATATTTAGGAGTGGACGTGTCAGCAGATGGGTCTAGGAAAGATGAGGTGAATCATAGAATTGACGATTGGAAAAAGGTGAGAGGAGCACTTCAGAGTCTGTGGAGACAAAGAACTTTGTCCATGGAAGCAAAGAGGGAAATGTATGAGAGTATAGTTATACCAACACTCTTATATGGATGTGAAGCATGGGTGGTGAATGTTGCAACAAGGAGAAGGCTGGAGGCAGTGGAGATGTCGTGCCTGAGGGCAATGTGTGTGAATATAATGCAGAGAATTCCTAGTCTGAAAATTAGGAGGAGGTGAGGGATTACCAAAACTATTATCCAGAGGGCTGAGGAGGGGTTTTTGAGGTGGTTCGGACATGTAGAGAGGATGGAACAAAATAGAATGACTTGGAGTGCATAAATCTGTAGTGGAGGGAAGGCTTGGTAAAGGTTGGACTAGGAAAGGTTGGAGGGAGGGGGTAAAGGAAGTTTTGTGTGCAAGGGGCTTGGACTTCCAGCAAGCATGCATGAGCGTGTTAGATAGGAGCAAATGGAGACAAATGCTTTTAGGACTTAACTGCTGTTGGAGTGTGAGCAGGGTAATACTTATAAAGGGATTCAGGGAAACCGGCAGGCCAGACTTGAGTCCTGGAGATGGGAAGTACAGTGTCTGCACTCTGAAGGAGGGGTGTTAATATTGCAGTTTTATAAGTGTAATGTAAGCGCGCCTTTGGCAAGACTGTGATGGAGTGAATGATGGTGAAAGTTTTTCTTTTTCGGGGCACCCTGCCTTGGTGGGAAACAGCCAATGCGTTAAAAAAAACTAAAAATATCCACGTGATTACATTCATGACTATAAACAACTTACAATTTTTACCAGATCATTCTCGCTCGTAGCTCGATCGCTAGTGCAATCAGTTCACACTCTGAGGTCCGGAGATCGAATCTCCCCCGGTATGGCTGGAAAACAATAGGGACGTGTTTCCATTAGACACGTGATGTCCCTGTCCTTGTTCACCCATCAGTTTAAAATGGGTACCTGAGTGTTATTCGACTAGCGAGTCGCATCCTGGAAAAAAGCAGACTTAATTTGGCCGAAATGCTCAGCATAACAAGGGGCTTTCTATATAGTAGTATGTCATTGATGTCTTCTAGGTCTGTATACCTTGTACATGTATGTACTTGTAGTAAATAAAGATATTATTATTATTAAAGCATTAAGGCCTAATCTTTCTTCCTTTGTTGGGTTTATCAGGGCCACTGACAGCTTACGCAGTATCGAGACCAACTTCCCAATGTTCGGGGAAGATTTGTTGCCCAAGGCTCGGTAACAATAACAATTTTTATTTCATTGCAAGTTTACAACGAGATTTTATAATTATAATCGTAACAATAACAATTTTTATTTCATTGCAAGTTTACATCGAGATTTTATAATAATAATCGTAACAATAAATTTTTTATTTCATTGCAAGTTTACATCGAGTTTTTATAATTACAATCATAAACTGAAGTGCAAGGAGAGCCACTAACATGCCATGGCATTAAGGGCAGCTTAATCTAATGGCTTATAGACTATGTACATAATACTAGAGAAATTAATTTTGTTTTATTTAAATATTAGATTGTTCAAATTACAATATGATATTACATTGTAACAAGTGTTTAGTAGGATGGTAACATAATAGTAAAAAGTGAAATTATCTTATAGGAAAATAATCTTATAGGAAAATAACAATGAGCATTTTTTAAAGTAATATACAGTATGAGTATTTAGTTTAGGGTGAGTAGGTGGTTTTTGAGAAGAGTCTTGAATTGATTTTCAGACAAGGTTATCTTAGTATTTACTGGTAATGAATTCCAGATTCTGGGGCCCTTTATGTGCATAGAATTTTTACATAGGTTGATATGGACACGGGTTATATAAAAAAGTGAACTGTGTCTTGTGTTGTGGTCATGGAACAAGAGTTTCTACCGCCCACAGAATGGGTATGGGGTGAATAATAAAGATATTAACTAAACTTTGTAAACAGAAACAAAAACTGCAAGTTCCCAATTTGATCTGGTGGACCACGTTGCCAATCCCAGCAGAGCTAGATGACCAAACCCTCACCTAAATTCAGTATCCGGCTTCCCACCAAAACCGTTAAAAAATTATCCGCAGAGTGGAAAAGTGGAGCTGACTAAAAGTAAGCCGATGATAGGTGCCCCTCCTGTAATAAGCCCGGCTGGCGAAGTAGATGACAAGCGTCCCAGAGAGAGCGGGGAATTTGTCACTGATACTCAGGCGAGAACGAGACGTCCACACCCGACGAAAGCTGGTGCAGAAGTAGTCAATGGCAAATTTGTTTTCTTCCTCTTCTTGTTGGGTTTGTAAAGGCCACTAACAGCTTACCAGTATCGAGCCTTGCTTCCTGATGTGAGGTAAGATTTTGTTTGGATTTCTAACCCGGGAGGGTTAGCCACCCAGTATAACCCAAGAAAGCCAGTGCGTCATCGACGACTGTCTGTCTTATTTCTAGTACGATCTTTCAATCTTGTCCCCAAGGATGTGACCCACACGAGTTGAATAACACCCAGGTACCTACTTACTGTTAAATGAACAGGAACAGCAGGTGTACGGTGATTAACACCCAGGTACCTACTTACTAAGTGAACAGGGACAGCAGGTGTAAAGTGACTAACACCCAGGTACTTACTTACTGCTAAGTGAACAGGGACAGCAGGTGTACGGTGATTAACACCCAGGTACCTACTTACTAAGTGAACAGGGACAGCAGGTGTAAAGTAACTAACACCCACGTACCTACTTATTGCTAAGTTAACAGGGAGAGCAGTTGTAAGTTGTCTAACATCCAGGTACCTACTTACTGCTAGGTGAACAGGGATAGCAAGTGTAAGGAAACACGCAAACGTATCCACATTTTGTTCGGATTTTTAACCCCCGGAGGGTTAGCCACCCAGGATAACCCAAGAAAGGAGATCCGACATCAAGGGACTGTCGGTCTTATTTCCATTGGGGTCCTCAATCTTGTCCCGTAAGATGCGACCCACACCAGTCAACTAACACCCAGGTACCTACTTGCTTGTTAGGTGAACGAGAAAACAGGTGTAAGGAAACCCGCCTGTTTCCAACCCTGCCTGGGATCGAACCATGGACACTCAACGTTGCCTACCAGACCACAAGCCACGGGTAAGAGATGTTGCCCAAAATTGAGCGATGAAAGATAAGGGAACAGAAGCTCCCTTTGCAAATAAAAAAAAGAAACCAGAAATTCCAAGAAGGCCAAGTGGACCCCTCTTACCAAGCCCCATCAGAGCGGGAAGCCAACACTCCAAGCTGAGTTCAGTAGCCGGCTTCCCACCAAAACAGTTAAAAAAAATCAAGAGCGAAAACAAGGAGCTGATGAATGGTGTCTGTAGTGGTTGTAGGTTATTGAAAGACTGAGTAACAATAACAATGTACTCTCCAAGGCCGCTCCATAACAACAACGACAATAACAAAAACAATTATAAATGACTGAACCAAACAAACATAGTATTCAATCCTCCTACTGCTCCCAACCCCTTACAGTGTCCCTCCAGTAATGTGCCCAGCGAGCAAAATAAGATGAGGACAAGCGTCCCAGAGAGAATGGGGTAAATTTGTCACAGGTCCCAGGCGAAAGCAAGACGCCCACACACCACTAAGTCCTCAAGCTAGGCAAGTAGGGAAAGGACCAAAGGATTCACCTTTGCAAAAGAAACGGGAACAAACAGTTTCCAATTAGCCGGGTCACCAACTGGACAAGACCCGGCCGGGACAATACCGGCGAACCACATCGAATCGAATCGTTCCCAATTAGGTCAGAAGGAATTCCCCCCTTCCCTTTCCTTAGAAACCCCTAAGAGCGGGACACCTACACCTTAAGTAAGTTTATTCAGGTACAGGTACACATAAATACAGTTACACAGATTATCATACATAGTAGCATATGCGTAGATTACCTCGGATAACACAGAAAAAAAGTCAGACAAAATGACTCATTTCCATTGGTTCTTGAGTACAGTAACCGGTTTCCCACCAAAATCGTTATATAAATATCCGCCAGCGGAATTATAAATCTGATAAAAGGCGCCCCTCCTGTAATGTACCCAGCAAGCAAAAATAAGACATGCATCCCGGAGAGAGCGGGGAAAATTTGTCCTCGATGTTCAGACGAGAACAAGACATGGTGTTGGGGTTGCTAAGATTAGATTAGATTTTGCCTTCGAAGTGGCTAGTTTATTGTGCACCCCATATCCATCCTGTGGACGGTAGCGCAAGAGCATATGGATTCACAAAAGGCCTAGGAACTAGGCTCCAAAAGGGTTAACAATTGTACATACGGATTTATATCTACAATTCACTTATCTGTTACAAGCAAATTTAGAGAAATTGCTTAGTATATCTGGTATCTTATTTTCATTAATAAGATATCTTGACATGTCACATAGATTATTATACTGTCTATCTCTGTAATTCCTCAATAAGTGGACAATTAAGCACATAGTGTTCAAGACAGTGACCATATGCCTGATCACATAATTTCCATTTAGTTTGATCATCATCTGTGTCTCCCAAACTGCCGTCAGTACTTGTAGCCAAGCCTAAGCCTGGCCACTACAACATCAGTCAGTCTGTTCACATTGCAAGTTGCTCCATAAATATACTTATCTATGTTCATGTTATCATAGTGGGTTATATATAGATCTACTCAGGCTTCTAACTGCATTCCTATAGCAATCATTTTCATTATTTACTTATCTCCTAATATTATTCCTAATGCTAGACACAGATATACCAAAGTTATATTCTACATTCTCCTTATGGGTGCTCTTCTTGGCTAACATATCAACTTTATCATGAAGGAGTAATCCAATGTGTGATGGAATCCATAGCAATTGTACATTAATTCCTTTGTCCCGGATTTTTTAGTATCTATACCTGGCTTCTCCAATGAGCATGCTGTTCGAGTCATTATATGAGTCAAGAGCCTTCAGTGATGGAAAATAGAAAGGAAACGAAGTTTCATCCGGAAAAATAAACGAACTCTAAGTCCCCTAATAATATTTCTTACAATCATGTACAATGACATATTTAATCTACTTTTACTGAAAATATTCGCTGCTTCGAGAAGTCGAGTTCTTGAATTTAATCCGTCTAACGTAAAAAAAAAATTGTACCTGTACACTTACTAAACTATAACCCAATTATATATTTAATATAATTACAAATACATTCATCACAGACTTACTTGTATACATTTAGTGATCTTAAATACACACACACACACATATATATTATATATATATATATATATATATATATATATATATATATATATATATATATATATATATATATATATATATATATATATATATTATTATCAATGCACCACGCAGAAAAAGCGGGTATTTAATGTGTACTGCCCTTGTAGTCTTATGGTTGCCCGAAATGCCCTGCATAACCACGGGCTTTCTGCATGCACTTAAATGTCACCCACTTCTGCATAAACATTATATCATAAGGAAATAAACTTTGACTTCGACTAAACACCGGCAAAGCCAGGCTTCATACTCCGAGTAAGCACTCCACCAAACCAAAGTCCTGGACACAGTATTAAACACCGGCAGAGCCAGGCGTTACTTCCTGAGTAATCACGGCAAAACGTCATCCTCTACTTCCGGGAGTTTTTAGGGTCAATGATAGTTGTCGGTACACCGCGCCCTGCTTCCGGTGTCCTGGGAAGACATACTGCCCAAAGCTGCGATATGAGACGAGGAAACAAGAGTTCTCTTTGCAAATAGAAACAGACCAGGTGGCCCTCCTTGTTTAAGCCCCAGCAGGTATTATTATTATTATTATTATAACAAATAGCGCCCACAGGATGGGTATGGGGTGCATAATAAAGATATCAAACTAAAAAACTATTATAACAAAGCACTAAACCCAGCAGGTATTAAACTGATATAGTACTAGTTAACTACTATATTTGTCTCTTATCTATTAATTATAAGTCATTTTAAAAACTACCCGAAATGTTCTGCATAACAAGGGACTATATAAAGTAGTTTGTTGTTGTTGATTCGGCTATATTCTCCCGGTCCGGGTCTTTTCCAGATGATGACCCAGCCTTGGCTCCCTGTCGTCTGAGACCTATGTCTCCCATGGGAAGTACCTCCTCATCGTCTGGGACCAATTGTCCCCAGGCCTAACCACGTTCCCCGCCCTCAAGGGGCTCGTAGGGAGAAGCTAGGCCTCTCTGGTCTGCCAACTTCCCCGCCCCAGGGAGGCTGACAGGAAGGGCAGGCTTGCGAGCTGCAGATGGTAGCAAGCTCCAGCTTTGGCACCTACCCTGCCCTAGAAGGGCTGGGCATGGTGAGTCAACCCTAAAGTAGTTAATATATGCCAATTACTCCAGTGTCAATTGTATATACTATACACCCTATATATATATATATATATATATATATATATATATATATATATATATATATATATATATATATATATATATATATACAGAAATCACTCCCTACGAAAGTAAAAGACTGGGCAGGCGATGCAAAATACCCCTAATGAAAAAAAGAGCCCAAAGGTACACTAACAGAAAACACAATAAGTGTCCGAGGCCCAAGACTGTTCAACAGCCTCCCACCAAGCATAAGGGGAATTACCAATAGACCAGTCCGGCAAATTGTTCATGTTTCTTTATTTTTCGTCCGATTTTTTTTATTTTTGGTGTACGTTTAGAAGCATATACGTTACAAGTAATGACAAAGTTTCAATAAGATTGGCCACCAAACAACTGAGAAAAAAAATATTTAGTGATTTTGACAAATGGCACCATGTTTTGCACACATTGGCACTATAAGTGGCTCTTCCGACAATCCCCACTGTTAGAATACGTCTAAAACTAATGTTGGCTGAATGCAATTAATCTAATATACCTTATTTTTGTTCTAAAAAAAAAAAAATTTGGTACGCTTTTTTGGCAGTCCCCAAAATATCTGCCTTTTACCCCCCACAAAATCAAAAATATTTGAGATATTCCAAAAATTAGTTCAGCCAAATTTAAAACACACTTTGTTTTATATTGTCTGTGAAAATCATTTCAATCCAATCATTATTAATGGTAAAAGTTCAAAGCAATAGGCGAAAATCTTGCTTTCGAGATATTTGGGTAAACGCGCGGACTAGCAAATTACGCAAGAAAATACAAAAAAAATTCACGAAAATCGCACTATTTTGAGCTTCTCTTTGCAATGTAAGTGATTTCTTATTGTTTCCCGTGTATGAAACACCGTTTTCTTTAGTTCTACCAGAGGTAACATAGAAAACTCTTCTCTTATAGTCGGTAACATTTCTTCAAAGCCACCACCACCTTCCAGTATAAACTATACAAATAATATTATTTTGGCCTTCTTTTTTATTAGTTTTTCTTATTTATCTTATGCATAATATCATTAATGAATAAATGATATAAGTAGAAAAAGGTATTACAATAATAGCGTCAGTATAAAATATTTTATGAGCGGCGAGTCAGACTGACGACATCGATAAAATCGATAAATGGTGTGGTGCATCATCATGCAAGCTCCGCCCACCTCTGATATAAGCCCCTCCTACACTGTAATGATGTTAAGTGGTAAATTTAGTGTATTATGAAGAAAAATAGACAGAAAATTAAAAAAACAATCAAAAAAAATATAAAAAATTCACCTCGCAGTTATGCATATATTTACCAGGCGGGTCGCCACCAGACATGTTTCAAGTAGCTATAATTTGGTTTAGAAACATCGTATTATGATGGGGTTTTCACCAAAATGTTGCCAAATACCTATACTATTTTTCTGTAAACAAAACCCAATTTCATATTTTTTCGAATAATTCTCATGACGCGCGAAAATTTGCCGGACTGGTCCCTTAAGTCGGTGCTGGATCAGCCTGGCTGTGGTTCGTACGTTGGACTAATGCGGTCAGCAGTAACAGCCTGGTTGATCAGGCCCTGATCCACTGGGAGGCCTGGTCATGGACCGGGCCGCGGGGGCGTTGATCCCCGGAATGGTCTCCATTTATAGGATGGAACAAAATAGAATAACTTCGTGAGTGTATAAATCTGTAGTGGAGGGAAGGCGGGGTAGGGGTCGGCCTAGGAAAAGTTGGAGGGAGGGGGTAAAGGAGGTTTTGTGTGCGAGGGGCTTGGACTTCCAGCAAGCATGTGTGAGCGTATTTGATATGAATGAAGGGAGACAAATGGTTTTTAGGACTTGACGTGTTGTTGGAGTGTGAGGAAGGTAACATTTATGAAGGGATTCAGGGAAACCGACAGGCCGGACTTGAGTCCTGGAGATGGGAAGTACAGTGTCTGCACTCTGAAGGAGGGGTGTTAATGTTGCAGTTTTATAACTGTAGTGTAAGCATGCCTCTGGCAAGACAGTGGAGTGAATGATGATGACAGTTTTTCTTTTTCGGACCACCCTGCCTTGGTGGGAAACGGCCGATGTGTTAATAAAAATAATAATAATATATACATACACAGAATACAGCCCTTGGCATAATACTCACGGATATGGTCAACAGCATCTACATATACGCCTCGAGCAAGCATGTCTTCAACAGCTTGTAGATCTGCTGCTCTTATCGCATCACATATCTCGTCACCCTCTCTTGACGCTTCTGTTGGCCACGGGAAACAATAGTTAAGTAACTTGTTTGCCTCACGATTAGTGGACAGAGGATCGAGCTTCTACTCCTGGTGCTGAGAGATCCTCACGAATTTTAGTACTTTACGTGGAGTAACATGATATCAAAATCCTGTTGGGTACAAAGTTAGTTATACTGAATATACCTTTACACATATCAAGTTCTTACCTACATTTCATAATAGATTCAACATTCTGTTTGTGGACTGGTCGTCCTTTTACAAGCAGGACATATTGACATGCAGGACATGTGTTTACAGGGCGGGGATAAATGCAAGCAGGACATGTTAACAGGCAGGATATCACAGGCACGACATAAAAATTGTATGGTCTGCCTGTACATTCATTAAGAGCATTTTTGTTTATTTCTGCGTATATACACAGAGAGCATTAATGTATATAAAACTAGGGTATACATAACGTATATCACGAAAGGTGTTCCGTAGCTCGATCGCTAGCGCACTCAGGTCACACATTGAGGTCCGGGGTTCAAATCTCCTCCGGTACGGCTGAAAACAATAGGGACGTGTTTCCATAAGACACGTGCTGTCGCTGCCCCTGTTCACCCATCAGTTTAAAATAGGTACCTGGGTGTTAGTCGACTGACCTAATTTGCCTGAAATGCACAGCATAACAAGGGGCTTTCTATATAGTAGTATGTCATTAATGTCAGCTAGGCCTGTATACCATGTACATGTACTTGTAGTAAATAAAGATATTATTATTATTATTATTATTATTATTATTATTATTATTATTATTAAAAAAAGATTACTTCCCTTTAAATCAAAACTTGGAAATAGTCGTCTTTAGCTAGTTAGTTAGTTTGATATCTTTATTATGCACCCCATACCCATCCTGTGGGCGGTAGTCAAAAGATTACAGAGGTACATAATGGGTCCAGGGACTGGACCTCAAAGTTTGATAGCTGAGCAAGTTACAAAGGTAATGAACTCAGATGGTCACAATCATGACAAGTTACAAAGGTATTTGCAGATTACAGAGGTATATATAGGGTCCAGAGACTGGGCCCCAAAGTTTTGATAGCTGAACAAGGTACAATGGTAATTAATTCACTAGTTACAAGGTAATGAATCATGTAAGTAAATTTACTTACGTCTGTTCATGGTTGCACTCATGAACAAATTATAAAGCAATGAGCAATCTATTAGTCTACACCCAGCCACAACTGTAATGAGTTATTGGTGCAAATTTTAATTGTTGGGTCACACACACACATATACATATACACATACAAAATATCACATACACACGCATACATGTATATACATACACACATACACATACACACATGTACATACACACACACACACACACGTGTCAATGCTTTATTTACAGGAGCAAAGTCAGGATATTTTCCAGAATGGTCTGTAATATACCACTGTGGATAAAATACTTTGACATATCTTGAACATTTCTGAATGAGTAGTCTCTGAATTCATTAATTTTATCGCACTCCAGTACATAATGACGCAGGGTGTGACAATAATCCAACTGGCAAAGTTTACATCTTGTTTGGTCTACATCTGGTGGTGGTGATTTAACCTGCCAAAGATACTTGTAACCCAGCCGGAGGCGGGCGGTAGTGACATCCAAGAGTCTGCTTATTTTTTTGCATGCACCATAGACATGTGGCTCCTCCTGCATGATAGAATGATGATAGATGGACTGACTGGTGTCAAACTCCCTGAGTCTTAAGTCAATAAAATTCAGTTGAAGTTCTTTTCGTATTATTGTTCTCAAACTGCTAACTGACAAGCCAAGATTGTAATCTATCCCCCTTTGAAAGCATAAAACTTAGCCAATTTATCAGTTCTATCATGCATCTGAAGACCAATGTGAGATGGAATCCACAGCATGTGCACCTGACTCTACTATCCAGAATCCTACCATACCTGTGCCTGGCTTCTGACACGAGCATGCTACAAGTTATACTTGATGAGTTGAGAGCATTTATGGATGACAGAGAATCAGTTACAATTAGAGAGTTAACC
>WNWK01052743.1:0-12089 GCA_009830355.1 Cherax destructor
TGTGCATTGGAAGGCTAACACCAAGGCATGGGTCACTATGGAGATTTTCAAGGAATGGGTGACTGGAGTGTTTGGCCCTACTGTGAAGAAATACCTCTTGGAAAAGAAATTGCCACTCAAGTGCCTCCTGATACTGGACAATGCTCCTGCTCACCCTCACAACTTGCAAGAGTGTTTGTCTGACAAGTTTAATTTCATCAGAGTGAAGTTCTTGCCTCCTAACACCACTCCTCTCCTCCAGCCCATGGACAAGCAGGTCATTTCCAACTTCAAGAAACTGTACACCAAAGCACTGTTTGAAAATTTCTTTGAAGTGACCTCGGACACTGAGTTGACCCTAAGAGAGTTCTGGAAAGATCACTTCAACATTGTGCAATGCATAGGCCTTATAGGTAAGGCTTGGGAGGGAGTGACTTCCAGGACTTTGAACTCTGCTTGGAGACCATTGTGGCCAGGTTGTGTCCAACAGAGGGATTTTGAAGGATTTGAGGCTGACCCTGACCTTGACCCTGACGACCCTGTGCCTGTTGTGGACTCTATTGTGGAATTGGGGAACAGCCTGGGGTTGGAGGTGAGTGGTGAGGATGTGGAAGAGTTGGTGGAGGCCCACAGGGTAGAGCTAACAACTGAAGAGCTGCTAGAGCTTCATCTGGAACAGCAACAGACCACAGCTGAGGTTATTGCTTCAAAGGAGGAGGGTGAGAGACAGAAGGAGGTGCCCTCTTCAGTGCTTAAGGAGATGTGTACAAAGTGGAATGAGTTGCAGACATTTGTTGAAAGACACCACCCTGAGCAAGCTGAAATGAGCCTTCTGTGCAGCCACTTCAGTGACAGAGCCATGTCGCACTTCAGGAAAGTGTTGAAGGGTCGCCAGAAACAGAGGACTCTGGACAGTTACTTCACCAGGCAGGGGTCTGGTGACTCTCAAGCTGGTCCTAGTGGCATTAAAAGACCAAAAAGGGAAGTAACCCCAGAGAGGGACTTGTTACCTGAAGTTCTTTTGGAGGGGGATTCCCCTTCCAACCACTAACTCCCTGCCCCTATCAGCAACTCTACCTTCCAGATGCCTGCAACTCTTCAATAAAGGTATGTATATGTATGTATGTATGTATGTATGTATGTATGTATGTATGTATGTATGTATGTATGTATGTATGTATGTATGTATGTATGTATGTATATATATGTATATATATATATATATATATATATATATATATATATATATATATATATAATATATATATATATATATATATATATATATATATATATATATATATATATATATATATATATATATATATATATATATATATATATATATATATATATATATATATATATATATATATATATATATATATATATATATATATATATATATATATATATATATATATATATATATATATATATTATATATATATATATATATATATATATTATATATTGTAATTTATTTGTAATATTTTTTTTGTGGAACGGATTAATTGTATTTACATTATTTCTTATGGGAAATAATAGTTCGAATTTCATAAACTTCGTGTTAAGTACTAGCTCCTGGAACGGATTAATTACGATACTCGGGGGTCCACTGTATATGTTTGTATCAATAATTATACTACCTCATTAACCCTTAAACTGTCCACACGTAGATATACGTTCACTCGCGTAGCTAACCGAGTATTTTGAGAAAAAATAAATTGTTCGTTTTCTTTAAAATGAAGAGTGCATTTTGTTTGTCATTCCCACATTTTGTAATACTACACACACTGAGTGCACAGACCCATTCTCTAATCTCTAGGCAACTCAGGCTTATCGTGGCAAGGTTAAAAGCATTTGAAAAAAAAGGTAGATCTACGTTCGGTCAGCTACGTGAGTGAACGTAAATCTATGTGTGGACAGTTTAAGGGTTAATAATAGAGTAAAATATTGTATTTATCACTCTTCACCTGTCTAGACTTAAATAGTCTATAAGTAGTATTACGTTAAGTCTTTCCGAAATGCCTTGGCATGATAGTGGCTTTCTTTGTACCAATCAAATTATGAAATGTAAACATACATTGTAACCTTAGCAAAGAAATAAAATTTCCTTTTTATTTTTTATTTTAAACCTAATACAGTGGTACCTCGAGTTACGAGCTTAATTCATTCCAGACTGCTATTCAAGTGCCGATACCGAAGGAATTTTTTCCCATAAGAAATAATGAAAATTATATTAATCCATTTCAGACCCCCAAAAATACACTTACAAAAGCTGCTCATAAGTAGAGGTACCACTGTATAACCTAACCAAGACTAACCATAAAATTGTTGGTTTGATTAGGTTAGGTAACATAAGGTTAGGATATATAAAAAAAATGAGGCATTTTAAAATAGGCATTAAATACATATACAGTGGACCCCAGGATTTCGTACAGCTCCCAACTCGAACAATTATGTAAGTGTATTTGTGTAAGTGCTTTTGTAAGTGTATTTTTTGGGAGTCTGAAACGGACTAATCTAATTTACATTCGTCTTTATGGGAACAAATTCGTTCGGTTAACGGCACTCGAACAGCCTTCTGGAGAGAATTATTGACGAAATCCGGGGGTCCACCGTACTATCTCATTTGCACAGCATACTTAATACTGGAGAATTTACATAAAAAAAACATCCCAGGAGTAAATTATTAACCAAATTCCATTTTTATCAGTGGTGGTTTGTAAAAAAAACATCCCAGGAGTAAATTATTAACCAAATTCCATTTTTATCAGTGGTGGTTTGTAAATAAAAATAATTATCATGTCCTTGTTCTCAACTTTGATTTTTCGTGTATCTACCATATTATTTGATTTCTGTAGTTCCGAACAGCAAAGTAAATCTATCAGATTGAGGCCTATTGATCAATGTGACCTATTTAATATCACATACAAATCACAATTTTGTGTCCATATTTCACTGTCCAAAATATTTTTTTAATGTTTCTCAGAAAGCTCCTGACACTACATCTCATACTACACATGCTCATTCACCTTCATAAACACACTCATTCACCTTCATAAACACACTCATTCACTTTCATAAACACACTCATTCACTTTCATAAACACACTCATTCACTTTCATAAACACACTCATTCACTTTCATAAACACACTCATTCACTTTCATAAACACACTCATTCACTTTCATAAACACACTCATTCACTTACATTAACACACTCATTCACTTACATTAACACACTCCTTCACTTACATTAACACACTCCTTCACTTACATTAACACACTCCTTCACTTACATTAACACACTCCTTCACTTACATTAACACACTCCTTCACTTACATTAACACACTCCTTCACTTACATTAACACACTCATTCACTTACATTAACACACTCATTCACTTACATTAACACACTCATTCACTTACATTAACACACTCATTCACTTACATTAACACACTCATTCACTTACATTAACACTCATTCACTTACATTAACACACTCATTCACTTACATTAACACACTCATTCACTTACATTAACACACTCATTCACTTACATTAACACACTCATTCCCTTACATTAACACACTCATTCACTTACATTAACACACTCCTTCACTTACATTAACACACTCATTCACTTACATTAACACACTCATTCACTTACATTAACACACTCATTCACTTACATTACCACACTCATTCACTTACATTAACACACTCATTCACTTACATTAACACACTCATTCACTTACATTAACACACTCATTCACTTACATTAACACACTCATTCACTTACATTAACACACTCATTCACTTACATTAACACACTCATTCACTTACATTAACACACTCATTCACTTACATTAACACACTCATTCACTTACATTAACACACTCATTCACTTACATTAACACACTCATTCACTTACATTAACACACTCATTCACTTACATTAACACACTCATTCACTTACATTAACACACTCATTCACTTACATAAGCATAATCTCATTACATAAACTCATTCACTTACATATGCACACTCACTTACACAAACTCATTAATTCAAATTAGCATAAACTCATTAATTTACATTAGTGTAAACTCATTCACTTACATAAACGCATTCACTTGCACGCACAAACAGTATTACATAAGCAATAAATTTACCTTTTTCAGTAGCATATGTAAAATTCCAGGTGTTAATTGCAAGTGGTGACTGTGTTTGTGTAAGCTGAGCTGCAGTTACCACCAGAGAGAACTGTAGTAACAGTGACATCATGATAGTCTTCTTCTTCTTGGTTGGGGTTATCAGGGCCACTGACAGCCGAAGCCGTATCGAGCCCGACCTCTCGATGGTACGAGGAAGATTTGTTGCCCAAGGCTGGGCCATGAAAGAAAAGGAACAAAAGTTCTTTTGGAAATAGAGATAGAAACTTGAAAGTTTCCGATTAGGTCCCGTGGACCCCCTTGCCAAGCCCCAGCAAAGCAGAACCCCCACACCCCCACCTGAGTACAGCAACCGGCTTCCCACAAAGACCGTTAAATAATTATCCGCAGAGCGGAAAAAATGGCTCACTTCGACTTGTATGGCCGAAAGAATCGACGAGATGGGGCGAGATGTGGCAAGTCAGCTGCTGCTGTTGTGGCAAGTCAGCTGCTGCTGTTGTTACAAGTCAGCTGCTGCTGTTGTGGCAAGTCAGCTGCTGCTGTTGTGGCAAGTCAGCTGCTGCTGTTGTGGCAAGTCAGCTGCGGCTGGTGTGGCAAGTCAGCTGCTGCTATTGTGGCACGTCAGCTGCTGCTGTTGTGGCAAGTCAGCTGCTGCTGTTGTGGCAAGTCAGCTGCTGCTGTTGTGGCAAGTCAGCTGCTGCTGTTGTGGCAAGTCAGCTGCGGCTGGTGTGGCAAGTCAGCTGCTGCTGTTGTGGCAAGTCAGCTGCTGCTGTTGTGGCAAGTCAGCTGCTGCTGGTGTGTCAAGTAAGCTGCTGCTGGTGTGGCAAGTCAGCTGCTGCTGGTGTGGCAAGTCAGCTGCTGCTGGTGTGGCAAGTCAGCTGCTGCTGGTGTGGCGAGTCAGCTGCTGCTGGTGTGGCGAGTCAGCTGCTGCTGGTGTGCGAGTCAGCTGCTGCTGGTGTGGCGAGTCAGCTGCTGCTGGTGTGGCGAGTCAGCTGCTGCTGGTGTGGCGAGTCAGCTGCTGCTGGTGTTACGAGTCAGCTGCTGCTGTTGTGGCGAGTCAGCTGCTGCTGGTGTGGCGAGTCAGCTGCTGCTGGTGTGGCGAGTCAGCTGCTGCTGGTGTGGCGAGTCAGCCTGCTGGTGTGGCGAGTCAGCTGCTGCTGGTGTGGCGAGTCAGCTGCTGCTGGTGTGGCGAGTCAGCTGCTGCTGGTGTGGCGAGTCAGCTGCTGCTGGTGTGGCGAGTCAGCTGCTGCTGGTGTGGCGAGTCAGCTGCTGCTGGTGTGGCGAGTCAGCTGCTGCTGGTGTGGCGAGTAGCTGCTGCTGGTGTGGCGAGTCAGCTGCTGCTGGTGTGGCGAGTCAGCTGCTGCTGGTGTGGCGAGTCAGCTGCTGCTGGTGTGGCGAGTCAGCTGCTGCTGGTGTGGCGAGTCAGCTGCTGCTGGTGTGGCGAGTCAGCTGCTGCTGGTGTGGCGAGTCAGCTGCTGCTGGTGTGGCGAGTCAGCTGCTGCTGGTGTGGCGAGTCAGCTGCTGCTGGTGTGGCGAGTCAGCTGCTGCTGGTGTGGCGAGTCACGCTGCTGCTGGTGTGGCGAGTCAGCTGCTGCTGGTGTGGCGAGTCAGCTGCTGCTGGTGCGGCGAGTCAGCTGCTGCTGGTGCGGCGAGTCAGCTGCTGCTGGTGCGGCGAGTCAGCTGCTGCTGGTGCGGCGAGTCAGCTGCTGCTGGTGCGGCGAGTCAGCTGCTGCTGGTGCGGCGAGTCAGCTGCTGCTGGTGCGGCGAGTCAGCTGCTGCTGGTGCGGCGAGTCAGCTGCTGCTGGTGCGCGAGTCAGCTGCTGCTGGTGCGGCGAGTCAGCTGCTGCTGGTGCGGCGAGTCAGCTGCTGCTGGTGCGGCGAGTCAGCTGCTGCTGGTGCGGCGAGTCAGCTGCTGCTGTTGTGGCGAGTCAGCTGCTGCTGGTGGGCGAGTCAGCTGCTGCTGGTGGGCGAGTCAGCTGCTGCTGGTGTGGCAGTCAGCTGCTGCTGGTGTGGCGAGTCAGCTGCTGCTGGTGTGGCGAGTCAGCTGGTGCTGGTGTGGCGAGTCAGCTGCTGCTGGTGTGGCGAGTCAGCTGCTGCTGGTGTGGCGAGTCAGCTGCTGCTGTTGTGGCGAGTCAGCTGCTGCTGTTGTGGCGAGTCAGCTGCTGCTGTTGTGGCGAGTCAGCTGCTGCTGTTGTGGCGAGTCAGCTGCTGCTGTTGTGGCGAGTCAGCTGCTGCTGTTGTGGCGAGTCAGCTGCTGCTGTTGTGGCGAGTCAGCTGCTGCTGTTGTGGCGAGTCAGCTGCTGCTGTTGTGGCGAGTCAGCTGCTGCTGTTGTGGCGAGTCAGCTGCTGCTGTTGTGGCGAGTCAGCTGCTGCTGTTGTGGCGAGTCAGCTGCTGCTGTTGTGGCAGGTCAGCTGCTGCTGTTGTGGCGAGTCAGCTGCTGCTGTTGTGGCGAGTCAGCTGCTGCTGTTGTGGCGAGTCAGCTGCTGCTGTTGTGGCGAGTCAGCTGCTGCTGTTGTGGCGAGTCAGCTGCTGCTGTTGTGGCGAGTCAGCTGCTGCTGTTGTGGCAACAAGTCAGCTGCTGCTGTTGTGGCAACAAGTCAGCTGCTGCTGTTGTGGCAAGTCAGCTGCTGCTGTTGTGGCAAGTCAGCTGCTGCTGTTGTGGCAAGTCAGCTGCTGCTGTTGTGGCAAGTCAGCTGCTGCTGTTGTGGCAAGTTAGCTGCTGCTGTTGTGGCAAGTCAGCTGCTGCTGTTGTGGCAAGTCAGCTGCTGCTGTTGTGGCAAGAAGTCAGCTGCTGCTGTTGTGGCAAGTCAGCTGCTGCTGTTGTGGCAAGAAGTCAGCTGCTGCTGTTGTGGCAAGAAGTCAGCTGCTGCTGTTGTGGCAAGTCAGCTGCTGCTGTTGTGGCAAGTCAGCTGCTGCTGTTGTGGCAAGTCAGCTGCTGCTCGTGTGGCAAGTCAGCTGCTGCTGTTGTGGCAAGTCAGCTGCTGCTGTTGTGGCAAGTCAGCTGCTGCTGTTGTGGCAAGTCAGCTGCTGCTGTTGTGGCAAGTCAGCTGCTGCTGTTGTGGCGAGTCAGCTGCTGCTGTTGTGGCTAGTCAGCTGCTGCTGTTGTGGCGAGTCAGCTGCTGCTGTTGTGGCAGAGTCAGCTGCTGCTGGTGTGGCAAGTCAGCTGCTGCTGTTGTGGCAACAAGTCAGCTGCTGCTGTTGTGGCAAGTCAGCTGCTGCTGTTGTGGCAAGTCAGCTGCTGCTGTTGTGGCAAGTCAGCTGCTGCTGTTGTGGCAAGTCAGCTGCTGCTGTTGTGGCAAGTCAGCTGCTGCTGTTGTGGCAAGTCAGCTGCTGCTGTTGTGGCAAGTCAGCTGCTGCTGTTGTGGCAAGTCAGCTGCTGCTGTTGTGGCAAGTCAGCTGCTGCTGTTGTGGCAGTCAGCTGCTGCTGTGTGGCAAGTCAGCTGCTGCTGTTGTGGCAAGTCAGCTGCTGCTGTTGTGGCAAGTCAGCTGCTGCTGGTGTGGCAAGTCAGCTGCTGCTGTTGTGGCAAGTCAGCTGCTGCTGTTGTGGCAAGTCAGCTGCTGCTGTTGTGGCAAGTCAGCTGCTGCTGTTGTGGCAAGTCAGCTGCTGCTGTTGTGGCAAGTCAGCTGCTGCTGTTGTGGCAAGTCAGCTGCTGCTGCTGTGGCAAGTCAGCTGCTGCTGTTGTGGCAAGTCAGCTGCTGCTGTTGTGGCAAGTCAGCTGCTGTGGCAAGTCAGCTGCTGTGGCAAGTCAGCTGCTGTGGCAAGTCAGTTATTGTTGTAAATACAAATCCGAATGCGTGGGCTTTGACTACGTATGACTTTTTTAAACTTCTGTCCTGTACTGAGATAAGATATAGAGAACAATGGAAACAAATATGTAATGGCTTTGATAAGGTATGGTCGGTTGAATTATAGTTTGTCACATATTTTTTCTTATACTAATGTTCATGCTACTGTTATTTGCATGAGACTTTTTTGGGTTATACTAGGTAACCTACACATGCTGTTATGTATAACAATTTATGTGACTAATTATGTGTCCCTGTACCTGAATAAACTTACTTACTAGACATAACGTTTGTATTCCTGATTGTAACCTGCTTAAACATCTTCCCATATTTTTTCAAGATCATTAGTGAGGCGCTGACGTCTCTTACCACTTGTACTAAGCAAACTTCCTAAATTTGCTTGTAACAGATAAGTGAACTGTAGATATAATCCAAATTAATTTCCATGAACGTGCCTATCTGTGCTCATGATAATGCGAGCACAGATGGGCATGTTTGTGGAGCAACTTGCAATGTGAACAGACTGACTGATGTTGTAGTGGCCAGTCTTAGGCTTGGTTACAAGTACTGACTGATGTTGTAGTGGCCAGGCTTAGGCTTGGCTACAGGTACTTCTGGCAGTTTGGGAGACACAGATGATGATCAAACTAAATGCAAATTATGTGATCAGGCATATGGTCACTGTCTTGAACACTATGTGCTTAATTGTGCACTTATTGAGGAATATAGAGATAGACAGTATAATAACCTATGTGACATGTCAAGATATCTTATTCATGAAGTAAGATACCAATTGTACTAAGCAAATTTCCTAAATTTGCTTGTAACAGATAATTGAAATGTAGATATAAACCCAAATGTACAATTGTTAACCCCTTTGGGGCCTAGTGCCTAGGCCTTTTGTGTATTCATATGCTCTTGCGCTACCGTCCACAGGATGGATATGGGGTGCACAATAAACTAGCCACTTCGGTGGCAAAATCTAAATCTTCACCCATTGTCTTCAGCATCAGTTAGTTTGATATCTTTATTATGCATCCCATACCCATCCTGTGGGCGGTAGTCAAAAGATTACAGAGGTACATAATGGATCCAGGGACTGGGCCCCGAAGTTTTGATAGCTGAGCAAGTTACAAAGGTAATGAACTCACAAGTTACAAAGGTAATGAACCCGGGGCAGTGGTCCCGGGTAGGATAGAGTCCTCCCATCATACCGCCGACAGACCGTGCAATTCCTTATCACCCTTTTGACTGCGGCTCGGCCCTTCAGCACCCAGTAATTCTGACGAAGGCAGGTGAGTGTATCTCCAAACCCTCCATGCATGGTTCTCTGATGAGCATCAAGTCTGGTGGTCTGGTGGCTTGAGCTCTCGCTTCACACACGGAGGGCCCGGGTTCGATTCCCGGCGGGTGGAAACATTTCGACGTGTTTCCTTACACCTGTTGTCATGTTTACCTAGCAGCAAATAGGTACCTGGGTTGTTAGTCGACTGGTGTGGGTCGCATCCTGGGGGACAAGATTAAGGACCCCAATGGAAATAAGACAGACAGTCCTCGATGACGCACTGACTTTCTTGGGTTATCCTGGGTGGCTAACCCTCCGGGGTTAAAAATCCGAAGAAATCTTATCTTATCTTTTCTTATCTGATAACCACCCATCCTTTCCCAGTAACACGGGTTGTTTGGTCCCATAACTGAGCTCCGCGTTGTGTAATCTTCCCCTGCATCTTATCAGACCAGCATGATCCAAGAACAATCCCAATGAGTGGACCAGCTTACCGCTCCCTGAGTCGCAGTCGGGTGCAAGACCTGATGCCGTGTCTGGCTGCCCAGCAGCCAGTACCTCCAGAACTCCTGGAAACCTCTCCTTCTGGTACTGCTGTATCCAGTACTCTCTGGGACCCACGAGCGACAACTGTCGGCCTCTATTTACCTTGTCAGTCAGCTTTCTCACAAATCGAAACACCATTTCTGTGACTCCCACTAGTTTCCTCCACGAGGAGTAACGTTTGGGGTCTAGTAGTTCAGTGCCTGACTCCCCCACGAAATGCACTATGCTGCTGGTTGTCTCCCCGAATTTCTGCTCTGGCCAGTGCTCCTTCGCTGGTAACCAGTCCGGGCCTTTGAACCAAATCTCGCTTTTACTCAGTTTTTTGTGTGTCACCCCTCTGCTAATCAGGTCAGCTGGATTTTGATCTGTGGGTACATGTAAAATTAAGGACGCTGACTGTAGCTCCCGTATCTCCTTCACCCGATTCCTGACATAGGGGAGTTTGGACCTGTCGTTCTGTACCCACTGTAAGGCTACCTCCGAGTCTGTCCATATATATGTGTGGATCACCTTCAGGTTACTTAACAATTCCTTTACGTACTTTCCCAGTCTTGCTCCCAGCAACATCGCTGTGAGCTCTAGCTTTGGTATTGAACACTCCTTTAGTTTTTTTTTAGTTTAATATCTTTATTATGCACCCCATACCCATCCTGTGGGCGGTAGTCAAAAGATTACAGAGGTACATAATTGGTCCATTGACTGGACTCCAAAGTTTTGATAGCTGAACAAGTTACAGCGGTAATGAACTAGATCTGGTCACAATTATGATAAGTTACAAAGGTAATGAGCTCCAGGTAGAGCTGGTCACACTCATGACAAGTTACAAAGGTAATGAACTAGAGCTGGTCACAATCATGACAAGTTACAAAGGTAGTGAGCTCCAGGTAGAGCTGGTTACAGTCATGACAAGTTACAAAGGTAATGAATCATAATCACATCATATATAGTTACAATCATGAACAAATTACACATACACACACATATATACATACACACACACACACACACACACGCACATACAACAGGCCCAGTTTTCAATCGACATGTGCATAGGACAAAATGGAAATCAATACACATACACACACACACACATACACACACACGTGGCAATGCTTTATTTACACTGAGCAAAGTCAGGGTATTTTTCCAGAATGGTCTGCAATATACCACTGTGGATAAAATACTTTGACATATCTTGAATATTTCTGAGTGAGTTCTCTCTGAATTCATTAATTTTATTGCACTCCAGTACATAATGACGCAGGGTGTGACAATAATCCAACTGGCAAAGTTTACATTTTGTTTGGTCTACATCTGGTGGTGGTGATTTAACCTGCCAAAGATACTTGTAACCCAGCCGGAGGCGGGCGGTAGTGACATCCGAGAGTCTGCTTATTTTGTTGGATGCACCATAGACATGTGGCTCCTCCTGCATGATAGAATGATGATAGATGGACTGACTGGTGTTGTGGAAAATATTGGTATTTTCCGAAAGTTGTAATTGATAAACTTTCCAATATGAATAGATATCTTTAATGTGCTGCTGGTAGTTTAACGCTTATGTGGGTATGAATACAGAACCATCGTACTAGCGGGGCAGGAGGCGGTTGAAGGAGGCTGGGCAGAAAGGCGGAGAGGGGAATCAGTCAAAGGAGAGACGGCCTACCCACCAGATTTCAGGGGGTGATGGCTTGTGGAATTTGGCGGTTGCGACAGCTAAACCGGACTTAATTACTTCACTTCGTAATATGGTGTGATATCAAAGAGTGCGACGTGTATAAAGTGGGACAATCGGTCCAGGAGGCCCAGTAATAGGGTAGTAATTGGCGAAATATAGTGAATGTTGTCAAGGAGGGCGCCGGTGTAGGCCTAATTTGAACTCCAGTGAAGCGACCATACGACACACACACAACATACAACAGGCCCAGTTTTTTAATCGACATGTGCCTAGGACAAAATGGTTTAAAATAAAAAAAACACACACGTGGCAAAAGCTTTATTTACAGGGGGCAAAGTCAGGGTATTTTTTTCCCGAATGGTCTGAATATACCACTGTGGATAAAATACTTTGACATATCTTGAATATTTCGAGTGAGTTTCTCTGAATTCATTAATTTTTTATTGGGACTCCAATACATAATGACGCAGGGGGGGTGACAATAATCCAACTGGCAAAGCCCTTTTGTTTGGTCTACATCGGGGGGGTGATTTAACCTGCCAAAGATATTGTAACCAGCCGGAGGCGGGCGGTAGTGACATCCAAAAGTCTGCTTATTTTGTTGGATGCACCATAGACATGTGGCTCCTCCT
>WNWK01052744.1:0-12089 GCA_009830355.1 Cherax destructor
CAATGATATAAATCATATCCTCAAAATAGTTCTTATTACGATATTACTGGAGTATAAATTCTCCCTTCCCCTAGACTAACATTGCCTATAACAAATAAAGAATATCGTAATAGTCAACATAGTATCCCAACTAATAGGCGCAAAACTTAACCCATATACTAATGCTGTCTGCTGGTCCTGAGTTCAATACTAGACAGGTTAATAGCAAACTCCGGGTTAGCATGTTGGGACCAGCCACTTTGTGGTATGGTTGTTTAGTTTGCTAGCAATATACATTCCATTTTCCGTTTCATTATTCTCATTCCCCTATATATGTAATCCAGTACATGATCTTGCCACTCAGGTGGTACCACGTTTAAAAACTTTTGTTTGGCTTTACTAACTTCAATAAATAACATTTTCCTTTCGTGTATAAGCGGATCAATATTCTTAGTAATCATAACTGTTGACTTGATCAAATGGGTCACGACAGATTAACCAACCTGCTTTGTAGAAGCGATTTCGGTAATACCTCTTCAGGGCACATTCGTAAAATACTAATTTTAAAGACGCTTTGTGGGCCTTAAGAGTACAGATTTGTAAAGAAACAGCAACGGAAGAGGAAGGAAAAAGTCTAGAGAATTGGGGTAAGATTTGGCATATTATGCAAATATCGCAAACCAAGCGATACAGGATGCAAAACAACCAGGGGGGAGTAGAATGATCGCTCTAGGCCTTTCGTGTTGCAATCAACACATCATCAAGAGCTTGCAGAATTGCAGAAAAAAGAGGACGTCTTCACTGGGTGAGTGAGGGAGGGAGAGAGAGAGAGAAAAGAGGTACAGGAAACGCCCCCAGACACACCAGTGCTCACAACCAGAAGGATGAATATTATAGCATTAGAAAAATCCCAAAATCATTGATATTGTAATAGCCTAAACAAAATTAATGTGGCAATAATAAAAATATCGGTCATATTCCACTATAACAGTAACTTTACGTACATAAATATATTGGCGCAGAGTAGGATCCTGCAGCAGAAACCAAGGCGAAGGAAAAAAAAAATACAAAGTGGGTGTACCTCGACCTCGACAGAACTCAAACAGAATGATATACAAGTCACTGGCAATTATGGGGTAGCCACCCATGGGACAGCATGTCCATTTAAAGTGACGAGAAAATGGTAACATTTATAGGGGAGACTTTTAAAAGTTATGAATAGGAAACGGGGCTTATTAAAATAAACTCATTTAAAGAGGGAGGCATCTGTAATAACAAGGAAGATGGCCACAATTATTCAATCAACATAATTCTGAGGCAAACTCTGGTTCAACCTTCAGAAACTGCAGTTAAAATAGGCCCTAATTCCTCGGTGTGGCACTACATTTAAGATAGTCTAATGCATTCATATAAGAGGCCTATTTTAGTCTGTGTAATTTTGCCTCAACTAAAAACGCTTCTAAATTGAACAGCCCATCACCGATATTGTATAATGACTGCCTATCATGTTTAATAATTGCTGATTCTACAATATTCCTTTCAAGCCAAGAGTAACACGGGAAGATGACTCTTGCTTCCCTCCAATTTGCCGGGTTATTACAAGATCTAATGTTGTTGAAAATCGCGTTCGACTCCTGTGCTGTACGCATCGTATAACGGTGGTGGGAAATTCTCACCTCTAATGGTTTTCCCATTTGTCCCAATTAGGAGAGATTGCAACCATTGCAATCAACTTGTAGACACCACCTGCACATTGTTGGGGTAAATTCTTCATCAGAATGCTTCTAACAGTCTGTGAATTTCTAAATACTACTTGTATATTAAATCTTCTTCTAGATGAAGAAATAAAGAAAATATTTGACATTAGCAAGTTACTGCAGTATCCTAAGGTGTTTATGGAATCTGCCTTGCGGCAGCTAAGAAAACTTATTATAGAACAGAACCTACGATAACACCTCAGACCAACAATGTGCTGGTCCTCCCATATAATGAGAATTTATCTATCCTGCCGAATGCTCTTAGAAGATTTAATATACAAGTAGTATTTAAAAATTCACGGACTGTTAGAAGCATCCTGATAAATAATGCACCCAACAACGTGTTGGTGGTGTCTTCAGAGTTGGTTGCAATGGTTGCAGTCTGCCCCGTTTGGGACAAACGGGAAAACCATTAGAGTTGAGAATTTCCCAGCACCGTTATTCGATACGTACAGCACATAAGTCGAACGCAATTTTCAACAATATTAGAGCTTGTAATATCCCAGCAAATTGGCGGGAAGCAAGAGTGATCTTCCCTTGTTCTTCTTGGCTTGAAAGGAATATTGTACAATCGGAAATTATTAAGCATGATAGGCATTCAATTATACAATATCAGTGACGGGCTGTTCAAATTTGATGTGTTTTTAGTTGAGGGTAGAGTACACAGTCTAAAATTGGGCTCTTAAATGAATGCATTAAACTGTCTTAAATGTAGTGCCACACCAAGAAATTAGGGCCTATTTTTCTTGCAATTTCTGAAGGTTGAACCAGAGTTTGCCTCAGAATTATGTGGGTTTAATAACTGTGGCCATCTTGTTATTACAGATGCCTTCCTCTTTAAATGAGTTTATTTTAATAAGCCCCGTTTCCTATTCATAACTTTTAAAAGTCTCCCCTATAAATGTTACCATTTTCTCGTCACTTTAAATGGACATGCTCTGGGTGGCTACCCCAAGAAAACCTAATTGGCTCAGATGCGTAGACGATGTTCTACGTCTTTTGTTTAGAGATCATGATATGGATGAGTTCCTTACTTGATTCAGTGGTTTAGTACCCTCAATTATGTTCACAACATAGCACAAACTAGACAACAAATTGCCTTTCCTAGATGCTCTAATCCATCGAGTTGACAGGAAATTTAAATTTTTCAGTATACGGGAAGTCGATTAATGTGTCGTCAAACATTTTCTGTTATTCTAATCATGAATCTAGAGATAAAAGAAGCGTTTTCCTTACAATGTTCTTGAAAGCTTTATGTATTTGTAGCCCGGAATATTTTGATGACAAAATTAATAAGATATTCAACATAGCCACTGTATGTTGAGAAGGTGTTATTGTCAGCTAAAGAGACCTACACGACTGAACCTGGGAAATAGCCTTCCAGGAAAAATATATTGGTTTGCCTTACCGTGAGAATCTTGCCAGCCTCCGTTATGCACTGAAAAAGCTCAGTGTCAATATTGTCTTCAAGAACATCGGGACAATGAAGCAGAAGTTGATTAAGAATGCACAATCCAGAATAATTGGTGGTGTTTACAAGGTCCTATGCATACTGTGCTCTCTTTCATATGACGGGTAGACTGGTAAACAACTTCAAATCAAATTAGCGCAACATCAGTACTCGGTAAGGACGGCACAGAAGTCAAATGCAATCTTTAATCATGTTAGTACATGCAATTATCCGCCAGGGTGGGCAGAAGCTCAGGTCAATGTGCCCAATAGTTCCGTTATTGAAAGGAACATAATTGAATCCTCCCCCATAAAACATGATAGGAATGCTTTATATAATTTAAATCATGGAAGGTACTAACTCAACAATTTAGTAGAGTTAATTGAGGACAATCTTAAGCAAAGATGCTATACAAAATCCCCGAATTATTCATCATGAAGATTTGGTGACGTTCGACTAGCCTGCAGGTTTCGTCCGTCTGAGGTCCTGCCTGTCTGTGTCGCTGGAAATAGAGAATACCGGGAGGTTTAACATCCCCATTGCTAAGTGAGAGTAAACTCCTGTTAACGTTTTTTTCTGTTTCCGTTTTGAGGGTTGACTATGATACCCTGATCCACAAGTTTCTCCTGCTGTTGGAGATCGCGTCCCACCGTCTACATCGCCGTATACGGGGATTTCTGGAAAGTATAGCATCTCCAGTAGGAAGCTGGGTTAGAATATGTCCCTAATTACTTCCTGGGCACTTGCCTCGACCCTCAGGCCATTCCAGTTGGTGTAGCTCTTCGCCTAGCCGCCCCGGTATTGACCGAAAACAGGTGCAGTTGCGAAAGGACATCAGATTACTAATTAGGGCTCTAAGGCCTCGTCTGTCATGTCCTGATGGAGTCAATATATTATTCTGGAGAGAGGGTCAGTGCATTGCATCGGACAACATGTTCTTCAACAGTGGATGACATCTACCTGAAGATGATGTGGGTGGTACCACCAGTTTCAAGGAGATCCATTATGATATAACTTAAGAATATAAGAACATAAGAAAGAAGGAACACTGCAGTAGGCCTACTGGCCCATGCGAGGCAGGTCCAATTCTCCCACCGGCTTAAGCCAATGTCTTGACCTAGTCATATCAGTCACATTCACTTAATTAAGGGAGGAGCACGGCATCTGACCTAGTAGCACAAGCTAGTTAGGTCCAACTCACACCCACTAATGTATTTAGTATCTAACTTATTTTTAAAAGTACACAACGTCTTAGCTTCTTTGACAGTACTCGGGAATTTGTTCCACTTATCCACAACTCTATTACCAAACCAGTGCTTTCCTATATCCTTCCTGAATCTCAATTTTTCCAATTTATAACCATTGCTGCGAGTCCATTCTATGCTAGATATTTTTAGCAAGCTATTTACATCCCCTTTATTAATTCCTGTTTTCCATTTATACACCTATCCTCATAGGGAAGATTTCTGATACATGGGATCAACTTTGTCATCCTCCTTTGTACGTTTTCCAGTGCATTTATATCCATTTTCTAATACGGTGACCAGAACTGTGCAGCATAATCTAAATGAGGCCTAACCAAAGATATATAGAGTTGAAGAACCTGAGGACCTCTATTATTTATACTTCTTGATATGAAGCCAAGGATTCTGTTAGCTTTATTGCGAACACTTATGCACTGCCGTCATGGTTTCAGATTACTGCTAACCAGAACTCCTAAATCCTTTTCGTAATCCGTAATATTAAGATCTACATTATTTAGTTTATATGTGGCATGGTTATTTTCCTGTCCAACATTTAGAACTTTGCATTTGTCTATATTAAACTGCATCTGCCACTTCTCCGACCACTGCATCAGTCTATTCAAATCATCCTGGAGTGCTCTAATGTCTTCATTAGAATTAATTGGACGGCCTATTTTGGTGTCATCAGCAAATTTGCTTATGTCGCTATTTATTCCCTCATCTATGTCGTTTATGTAAATTGTGAACAACAATGGGCACAACAATGACCCCTGTGGAACACCGCTTGAGACGTTCCTCCATTCTGATTTCTCCCCATGCCAGGAAACAATTTCTCCTCCTATTCCGTGTGCCTTAAGTTTCCTCAATAGACTCCGATGTGGAACTCTATCGAAAGCCTTACTGAAGTTATTATACACAATATCATATTCAATACCATGATCTACCTCCTCAAATACCTTAGTGAAGAAATATAGTAAATTCGTAAGACAGGAACGCCCCTGTGTAAAACCGTGCTGAAATTCATTAATCAGTTTATACCTTTCAAGATGGCTACGAATTGCTTCGGCAATTATTGATTCCAACTATGGAGGTAAGGCTTATTGGTCTATAGTTTGAAGCTAAGGACCTGTCACTTTCCACTTGTCTGGCACTACGCCAGTTTGTAGTGATATATTGAAAAGATTAGCCAAAGGTATGCTAAGTTCCTCTTTACATTCCTTTAAAACTCTTGCAAACAGTTCATCAGGGCCTGGGGATTTGTTAGGTTTTAATTTCTTAATTTGTCTGAGGACCAAGTCACCAGTTACCCAAATCGTGCATAGTTTATTATCGTCCTGTTCTACATAATTTATTATTTCTGGAATTTCGCTAGTATCTGCATGAGTAAAAACTGAGAGGAAGTCGGAATTGAAAAGTTCACACATTTCTTTATCACTGTCAGTGATCTGACCTGAGTTACTCTTAAGTGGGCCTATCTTGGCCCTAATCTTACTTCTGTATACCTGAAAGAACTCTTTTGAGTTAGTTATCGAATCCCTTGCGACTTTAGCCTCATAATCCCTTTTTGCTTTTCTTATTTCTTTTTTTTATTTCTCTCTTTAATTGAATATATTGATTTCTTAACTGCCCTTCCCCTCTTTTAATACGCCTATATATGCCTCTCTTTTGACCAATGAGATGTTTTAATCTATTGTTTATCTATTTGGGATCATTTTTGTTAGATCTAATTTCCCTACTCGGAACAAAAGTCGTCTGGGCAGCTAGAACTACGCTCTGAAAAACGTCATATTGGCAACCAACCATACCTACATGACCTATGGTAAGGTCATTCCAATTTAGCCCACCCAGGTAATTTCTCAGTCCCATGAAGTCGGCCAAGCAGAAATCTGGGACAGCAAGTTGATTGCAGTTATCTGGGTAATTCCATGATATATTGAAACTAAGTGATTTGTGATCGCTTTCCCCAAGCTCATCATTAACCCCAAGATTATTAACTAGTGATTCTTTGTTGGCAAGAACCAAGTTAAGCAGATTGTTTCCTCTAGTTGTTTCTGTCACAAACTGTTTTAAAAAGCAATCCTGAACCGTATCAAGAAAGTCATTAGACTCAAGATTTCCTATCACATTGTTCCAATCAATTTGTCTAAAGTTAAAATCTCCCATTAACACAAGTTTTTCATATCTAGACGCCTTATGAATTTCGTTCCATAGCAGCTTACTGCACTCCTATCAAGGTTTGGGGGCCTATAAATCACACCCAAAATTAATTTTCACGACCTTCGAGAAACTGTAGCCAAACAGATTCTGTGTCCGATGTTTCTAATCTTACATCATGTCTAACACAACAATTTAAATTATGTCTGACATACATCGCCACTACACCAGCCTTCCTGTTGACCCTGTCAGTGTGGAATAGTTTATAACCCTGTATGTTGCATTCAGAAGGCATTTCTCTATCTTTCAAGTTGAACCAGGTCTCTGTTATAGCAATAATGTCTATATTACCTGCCTATGCAAGTAATCTTAGCTCATCTATCTTATTTCTTAGACACCTACTATTTGTATAGTAAACCTTAAGGGAGCTAGTCACTCGTTGCCCTCTACTATCTCTCTTAGTGTGTTGACCAATTGCTTTGCCTTTACTAGCAACTTTATTTTGAATATTGTCTTTTAAACATATCCCTGGGGTATCCTGGTAATATCTGTTGTTTCCAACCCTAATACTGCAGCCTGATTGTTTCCCACAAACAACCATACCTCTATAATCTATCAGTTTAAATTCCTAGACATGTCATCAATGACCTCCTCAACCGAATTGGCTAATGCAACCACTCCAACCCAGAGAGATGAACCCCATCCCTTGCATACATATCATGCTTGCCATAGAATTTGTCCCAGTTATCAATGAATGGGATTGCAAGTTCTTTGCAGTACCTGTCTAGCCAGCAATTTATACCAATTGCCCTAGACATCCATTCATTGCCCATTCTCCTTCTAGGCAAGATGCAACATATGATTGGGATCCCTCCCTTAGACCTGACAACTTCTATGGCTGGCCTGTACTTATCCAGTAGCTCCTGTCTCCTGCCCTTCCCAATGTCATTTCCACTAGCCCTAAGACAGATAATGGGCTTGTTTCCATTACCTGACACAATATTATCCAACCTGCTGACTATGTCACCAACACCAGCTCCTGGGAGGCACACCCTCTGTCTGACCTTCCTATCTCTGTTACAAAAAGCACGGTCCATATATCTTACCTGAGAATCTCCTATAATTAGAATATTCTTACCTTGATTGGCAGGGGAGTCAGTGGTACCTTTAACCTCGCTAACCACTGAAGTACACTCGTCCTGGAGAACAGAGAATCGATTTCCTACCTTCACATCTTCTCTATTAACCTTCCTTATCTTCCTTCTTCCTGAACTGTGAACCACTTGCCACTTAAAGCGGCTGCAACTCTTTAGCTCACTGCTGGTAACCTTTTCCTCGCCAGTTCCAACCATCTCACACTCACTCCCAAACCCATCTAGGCGAAGCTTCAGCCTCCTATTCTCCTCCTGAAGAAGTAGAACCTCCTTCTTCAACACTTTAATATAAGATTCTAAAACACTGCAGCGAGCCATGTGCTCGGTAACACCCCACGCTAATTCCCAGACAGCTTAGGTGAGTGACCTCACGTGACCACTGAGCGCAGCGTACTGACCTCTGACCGCAGCGCACTTCGTCCCAAGAGGATCGGATACCCTCAGAGCTTGGGGCAAGTGCGAAACCAAGGACCTTAGAGTGCCGGGTATCCTTTTCCAGGGGCTAGGTGTTGCAATCCCCTGAGGAAACGCCTGAAGCGTCCTAAACATTCTACCTTCAGCCTGGAAGTGGTATGAAATGTCATCATGCATGTTGTTCTAATTCCCAGTATATTTTCTTTTAATATATTTTCTTCAAATAAAGTTCACAAACATAGCATATTGATGGTGGAAGCAAAGGGAAAATACTCAAACAGCTCCCGAGAGAATCCTGAGTTTTCTCTGAATTGCATTTATATTCTTCTGCGAGGCTGTGTCCTCAGTCAGTTCTAGAGGTGGTATCTCCCTACATGTGTGTGTGTGTGTGTTAGGTAAAATAATAAAGGACAGTTAAAGGGTGCATTACACAAAGGTGAATTTTACATAAATGCGTTAGAGATGAACATTTTATTAAAGATTTATTACACAGTAAAATCAGTTTAACAAACAGTTCCTATAATGCTCTTTCCGAACTATTAAAAATAATGTAGCCACTTCCATTCAAAGTAAAACTATTATTGTTTTATGTGTTCAGATACTTGCGATGTTGTGAGTGGTTCGTGGTCACTGGGACTGACCACTGAGGTGCATCTGGATCCACTCTTCATGTCCCAAGAGGTCGATGCTCTGGTCAGAGATAAGAACTCCTCAGTATGTATAAACTCGTTTGTCTGGTCAACAATAGACTGGTCTTTCTTATATGGACGGGAGCCTCTTCCTCGACACTCCATGGCAGTCCTGGTGATAGGACCCGCCGACTGGGCCTTGATGGCAGCACACAGGTCAGGCTTCAGAATTTTCGACAGTTTTAATAATGAGCAGAAAATATGTATACAAACGTTTATGCACACTCTTCTGTTTTAACATGTTTGTGATCAGGGTTAATAATTAATAAAATACATTAGGAAAAGTTTTTATCTTTTATATTAATGATAAACAATATTGACAAGCTGATGATATACTAATTAGAGAAACCTTAGGGCGACGTTTGGGTCAATGTTAGACCATTCTCAATCACAACAGTGGTGGACATGATGTCAAAAGACATCATATCCACCACTTCTATAAAGCTTTTCTTTTTCCGTTTATTGTAAGCCTGATCTTCATCTGATTAAATTCCTCCTCATTAACTTCCATCATCTGCAAACAGGTACCTTTTGAGTCTTGTGTGTGTGTGCTTGTCTGTACTCACCTATTTGTGGTTGCAGGGGTCGATTCATAGCTCCTGGTCCCGCCTCTTCACTGGTTGCTACTAGGTCCTCTCTCTCCCTGCTCCATGAGCTTTATCAAACCTCGTCTTAAAACTATGTATGGTTCCTGCCTCCACTACGTCACTTTCTAGGCTATTCCACTTCCTGACAACTCTATGACTGAAGAAATACTTCCTAACATCCCTTTGACTCATAGGAGTCTTCAACTTCCAATTGTGACCCCTTGTTTCTGTGTCCCTCTCTGGAACATCTTGTCTCTGTCCACCTTATCTATTCCTCGTAGTATTTTATATGTCGTTATCATGTCTCCCCTAACCCTCCCTGTCCTCTAGTGTCGTCGGCCGATTTCCCTTAACCTTTCTTCGTAGGACAATCCCCTTAGCTCTGGGACTAGTCTTGCTGCAAACCTTTGCACTTTCTCTAATTTCTTGACGTGCTTGACCAGGTGTGGGTTCCAAACTGGTGCTGCATACTCCAGTATGGGCCTGACTATATGGTATACAGAGTCTTGAATGATTCCTTAGTGGTATTGGAACTATTCTTAGATTTGCAGCCGCCCGTATGCTGCAGCAGTTATCTGATTGATGTGTGCCTCAGGAGATGTGCTCGGTATTATACTCATCCCAAGATCTTTTTCCTTGAGTGAGGTTTGCAGTCTTTGGCCACCTAGACTATACTCTGTCTGCGGTCTTCTTTGCCCTTCCCCGTCTTCATGACTTTACATTTGGCAGGGTTAAATTCAAGGAGCCAGTTACTGAACCAGGCTTGTAGCCTGTCAAGGTCTCTTTGTAGTCCTGCCTGATCCTCGACTGATTTAATTCTTCTCATTAACTTCACATCATCTGCTAACAGGGACACTTCTGAGTCTATCCCTTCCGTTATGTCGTTCACATATACCAAAAACAGTACAGGTCCTAGGACTGACCCTTGTGGAACCCCACTCTTCACAGGTGCCCACTCTGACACCTCGTCACGTACCATGACTCGTTGTTGCCTCCCTGCCAGATATTCTCTGATCCATTGCAGTGCCTTTCCTGTTACGTGTGCCTGATCCTCTAGCTTTTGCCTTCTTGCAGTCCAAGAAAATGCAGTCTATCCACCCTCTCTCGTGTCTTACTTCTTTATCTTGTCATAAACAGTAGGTTGGACACAGGATTTTTCCTTCCCCGAAACCGTGCTGGGTGTCGTTTATAAGCTTGTGTATTTCTAGGTGCTCCCCCCCTTTCCCCTGATGATCTTCTCCCCGTTTATACATACAGTCATGACCGGTCTGTGTTTAAGCCTCGTGTTTCTCCTTTCTTAAATGGGACTACATTTTTCCCTCTTCCCGCCTCAATTTTCCCAGTTTCAATGGTGTGTTGAAGATTTGTGGTAGTGGCCAAAACATTCTGCTCCCCCCTAAGGACCCAGGGAAAAATTTGGTCCCACCTTTTGGGGGTTGGTTACATAGCGCTTCTTCACCTCCTCCTCGTTGTGTGTATTTCATCCCCCACGTTGGTTCCTCCCATTCAATTCCTGGAGTCCTTCCTGTCTCCTCTGTACAATTCAAATTATGTTGAGCTCCTCACATACCTCTTGGTCTTTCTTTGAACTCCCCCCTTATTCCTCAGCCGATTACCTGGTCCTTGACTGTTGTTTTCCTCCGATGGGCTTCAACGCTTCGGGCAACGACTTTTATGCTTTTCATTTTCCTTTTGTGCCGGCCTCCCTTCTTACCTGTGCATATTCGTTTTGGCTCTTCGGCTAATTTTTTTTTTCCGGGTTTTTCTTCTGACCCTTTCTATTAATTGTTTTTTCTTCCTACACCTTTGGGGACCCCAAAGGCTCGTTCTGGTCTTCCCTTCTTCTGTTTCCCCCTTTGGGGCAAACCTCTCCCCCACCTCTTTGCATTTGGTTGTCCTTTCCATCATTTTTTTTTGGTTTTCCCCAATTCTCTCCCCTGAACGTCTTGTAGAATTCCTCATGCCTGTGTAGTCCCCCCCCTTTTTATTTCGTTTCTCCCTTCCTATTCCGCTCCCCCCCCCTTGGGTCCTTATAATCAAAAAAGAACCCCAAAATACACGGGGCCTTTATACGTGAAACCTCGATTTCCCAATTCTCAAAAAGGGAATAGGTCAGTCTTGCTGGATCTTCCCCCCTCTCTCTCTGGTAGTTCTCTAACATGTTGATATGAGGTTTTTTCCGTCCATCCCACTTGGTCTCCTGATTTGGGGCCCCGGGGGCTCAGGTTTTTTAATCAATCTCCTTGGAAAAAACACCCATAACAACTTTCTCTCCCCATGTGGCTCTTTGGCCACCTCAGCTGTGTGTCTCCCCCTTTTCTGTTGCTCTCGTCGATTCATCTCTTGGCCTCCTGCAGTTCTGTGGCGGGTTGACATTCAGCAATTCCCCTTATGGCTCTCAACAATGTTCCCTATGTAGTCCCCCTTTTTCCTTTCGTGTGTGTTGTGTGTGTGTGTGTGTGTGTGTGTGTGTGTGTTGTTTTTGTGTGTGTGTGTGTGTGTGTGTTGTGTGTTGTGTTGTGTGTGTGTGTGTGTGTGTGTGTGTGTTGTGTGTGTGTGTGTATGTGTGTGTGTGTGTGTGTGGGTGTTAGTTAGTTAATTTGTCCGGACTGTCGATTAGACACTACCTGTTGCGTGTGTGTGTGTGTAAAGCACTTCAAA
>WNWK01052745.1:0-12089 GCA_009830355.1 Cherax destructor
GAATATTTGAAAATGTTTTCCATTTTTCGTCTTTTATGAGACATAATTTTGTAAATTTTGAGTTAGAAGTAGTTTGTACAAACACTGTCACTGTCAGTGGTGTTTGAAAGTGGGAGGGTCCTTTCCCTTTCATATATTTTGGTAGGATGGTTGTAAATAAGATGAAGAAGTAGGTAGGGTATTTTATAATGTGATGCATATGTCATGATTGTATGTTTTGATAACTTTGGTATGCTTAGTTTTCTTTGAAATTATTTTGTTGTTTTGACATGTTTTAGTGTATGTTGTGGCAATGTTATGTATTGTTACTTTTGGGCGATAAGGTTTTTTACTTATTGTAAGTGATAAACTGTTCTGTACTATGTTATGTCGAATGATGCAGAACGGTTTTGTTCTTGCAGTCAGATGGTTATGTACATAAGGTTTAAATAAAATAAAAAAAAAAAAAAAAAATCTACCTAATCTAAATAATACATTGAGCATATGTCTACATTATGAGTACAAGTGTTGGGGAACTGGCACTCATGTAGACATTTTCTTTACTAGAATACTCTTCAGGTAGACTCCAGGTAGATCTGGCAACACTGTCAGTATCAGTACTGTGGTAGAGTTGAGAAGCAGTCAGTCAATAGTTGTTCATACGCTCTCCTCTGTTCAGTGTCCTGGAGACGTACGTAAAAATTGTCTCTCTCAATTCACGCACTCAACGTCTTACTTCCTCCTTCGGTTCTTTACTAACGTGTATAATATGCGACAGGGAAGTGTGAGGTCATGAATTGCACCTGTGTGAATTACATAAAATAGCCAGTCAGCAGGTACCCGTAATGCTCAACAATGGGTGTGAGTTATCGAATGTGGAAATGCAGTACATTCCTACTCTCACTATCTTCTCGTAAGGTAAGTTTTTTTTTCTTTTACAATTTCTCCTTCAGCTGAAGATTTTGAAACATTTGGCCACTTTAACACTTGATTATAATTCCACTTACAAAGGGTATATAGCAAGGAAACTTAAACTTTCCCATGGCATCTCAGAATACTAGTTAACTGAAAACTAGAAACCTTTACTAGTATTTCAGTCGCTTAAAACGACCATTTCAGTGGATTACCATTTAATAAGTACCACTCAGTCTCCTCTCATAATTTCTGGATGACCCATTTAAATGAATAAAATTAATAATACTAGTAAATTAATATTGATTGGGGAGAGTCAGGGATAATAATAAGTGGGATTAATGAAAAAAAATAAAGGTCTTTTACATTTAATGATTAAAATCAAAAGTTACATTAGTGTTTTAATATACAGATGCAACAATGAAAAATTCTACACTTAAATCAATGCAATGGGCGTTAGGATCTAATAATTTATTCACTAAAAAGAATATGAATACCAGAGACATTCAGAGAATATAAATGACTGGGAAACGTGAATACACTTAAATTAATAACAGTACTTGGTAGCATTATCCCAGGATACTTCAGTAAGACCAGCCACACTCCGAGCCTAGGTCCCGAGACCTTCCTTCATTACAGTTCGTAAGCTGGAGATAAAAAAAAAAGGTAATATATTTTAGCCTAATCATACCCAACCTGTCGTACTAATTATTACTTAACATCAATGAAATATGTTAATTCTGTAGTGTTCAAACTTTTTTTTCGCAACGTTGAATTTACTCATTGTTTCCTTGTTTCAGACATAAGATGTATAAGATAAAAGCATAATAAAGACGGCCAAAATAATAATAAATGCCATATTATACCGGAGAGTGCAATCATCGGAGACCATTCGTCTAGCGATGTTTCTGCTTATAACTAAATGGTTTTCTCTATTGCCTCTCTGATATACTCAAAGAAAACGGTGTTTTAACACGGGAAACCATAAGAAATCACTTACAAATGTAAGTAATATCTTTATTTACTACAAGTACATGTACATGGTATACAGGCCTAGCTGACATCAATGACATATTACTATATAGAAAGTCCCTTGTTATGCTGAGCATTTCGGGCAGATTAGGTCAGTGTCCTAGGATGCGACTCACACCAGTCGACTAACACCCAGGTACCCATTTTACTGATGGGGAACATAGACAACAGGTGTAAAGAAACACGCCCAATGTTTCTGCCCTGGCTGGGAATCGAACCCAGGCCCTCTCCGTGTGAAGCGAGAGCTTTAGCCACTAGACCACCAGAGCCCCACATTAATTCCTATGTATCATGATGCATCATATAGTAATGTAGATTGTTCCGTCATGATAACATTATAGTGAGATTTTCGTGAATCTTTTGACTTAAATGAGGCGTGAGCGCGTTTCCGCGATTATCTCGAAAGTAAGATTTTGGCCTATTGTTTGATCCCCCTACATTATTAATGATTAGATTGAAATGATTTTCACAGGGAACATAAAGCAAAGTGTGTGTATTTAGTGTGTTACCAAATATGGAATATCTCAAATATTTTTTTTGTGGGGGGGTAAAAAGTCAGATATTTTGGCGAGTGTCAAAAGCGTTACAAATTTAATTTTTTTTCGGCATGAAGATAAGCTCTCTTACATTCATTGATGTCATAGGTACTTCGTGTAAGACATATTCTACGAGTGGGAAGTGTCCGCAGTGCCGCTAGTGCCGCCAGACCGGAAGTAGATGCTGCCATTTGTCATAATCAGTATATTTTTTCTGTTTGTTGGCCGATCTTATTGAAACTTTCTCACATCATTCTAAGTGCATGCTTCTAAAGGTATACCAAAAAGGAAAAAAAAAATCGGACGACAAATAACGGAGATACCATGAATTGCTGAACTCGTCCCTTAAAGCCAAGAAATCAAACTGTGCCTGTAAAACCACGACATAAATGTATTTGTTTGGAATCAAGGTCCGGCAGTGCTTGTGGTGACTAGAAAATGTCACAGGCAGTCTTAAGGTAGACGCTATTAATAAAGAAGTAAACTGGGGGCAGGACCGAGTCGTTCTGAACCTTCCCACATATAAGCTATTACTCCAGCATAATCATCTTCAAACCCAAGTGGTGTGGTTAAACTCCGCTGCCCCCTGCCCACCTATATATGCAAAAATCATAATTAAATGTTTCTAAAACTCACAATCTTACCACAGTGTCTGCAGATTTTCGAGATGCGAGTAAAGTGGGTGAGTGCAGCGTTGATGTTGGGCGGTGTTACAACTCTGCTCCTCCTGTACCTTCACCGGTTTCTCAAGACCTACGATGATTTAAGGTAAGCTAAGGTATGGTGGAACTCTCCCATAGTCCATTGAAAAGTGTGTTGTCTGTGTGTGTGTGTGTGTGTGTGTGTGTGTGTGTGTGTATTCACCTAATTGTGGTTGCAGGGGTCGATACTTAGCTCCTGGCCCCGCCTCTTCACTGACCGCTACTAGGTCCTCTATCTCCCTGCTCCATGAGCTTTATCATACCTCGTCTTAAAGCTATGTATGGTTCCTGCCTCCACTACATCACTTGTTAGACTATTCCACTTCCTGACAACTCTGACTGAAGAAATACTTCCTAACATCTCTTTGGCTCGTCTGAGTCTTCAACTTCAAATTGTGTCCCCTTGTTTCTGTGTCCCCTCTCTGGAACATCCTGTCTCTGTCCACCTTATCTATTCCACGCAGTATTTTGTATGTCGTTATCATGTCTCCCCTAACCCTCCTGTCCTCAAGTGTCGTCAGGCCGATTTCCCTTAACCTTTCTTCATAGGACATTTCTTTTAGCTCCGGGACTAGTCTTGTTGCAAACCTTTGCACTTTCTCTAATTTCTTGATGTGCTTGTCCACGAGAGGGTTCCAAACTGGAGCTGAATACTCCAGTATGGGTCTAAAGTACTCAGTGTACAGGGTCCGGAACGACTCCTTACTGAGATGTCAGAATGCTATTCTTAGGTTTGCAAGGCGTCAGTATCTTCCCCCGATTGAATTCTTCTCATTAACTTCACATCGTCTGCAAACAGGGACACTTCTGAGTCTATTGCTTCCGTCATGTCATTCACATATACCAGAAACAGCACCGGTCCTAGGACTGACCCCCTGTGGAACCCCGCTCGTCACAGGCGCCTCGTCATGTACCATGACTCGCTGTTGCCTTCCCGCCAGGTATTCTCTGATCCATTGCAGAGCCTTCCCTGTTGTACCTGCCTGGTCCTCCAGCTTTTGCAATAATCTCTTGTGTGGAACTGTGTCAAAAGCCTTCGTACAGTCCAAGAAAACGCAATCTACCCACCCCTCTCTTTCTTGCCTTACTGCTGTCACCCTGTCATAGAACGCCAGTTGGTTTGTGACACAGGATTTCCCATCTCTGAATCCGTGCTGGTTGTCTCGTGTGTGTGTGTGTGTGTGTGTGTGTGTGTGTGTGTGTGTGTGTGTGTGCGCGCGCTTATGTCAGACTGTTCGAGTGGCGAGAATCTGGTTCACGAGGGCACAGCTGGAAATAAAATATGCAGATGATTCATAGGGATATTACGAAATGTTTCTTTAGTCTTAGTCAAGAAGTTGAACGACCTAGACAGCAAAGTAGTAGAGGCAGAATCCATACATCAGTTTAAGAATGTGTATGATATGACTCATAAAGCTAGGGGAGAGGCAACCAAGTAACTCTAGGGAAAGTGGTGACAGGAGCTGAGAGTTTAGTGCTTCTTTTTTTATTATAATAATAGTAGCTGAGAATCGTTCTCTGAAATCATACGTAAACCCCCCCTCCCCCGCACGCACACACAAACACACACAAACAGCCTAAAGAACTAAAAAGCAATGTGGACATGGTATCAGAAAACTGCTACCTCAGTCACAAAGAAGAGGACTGTAGAGAAAGGAGTGAAACTGTATGCAGAGGCCCTATCAGACCATCGTGGAGCCCAAGAAAAAGAGAGGATCACATCAGGAACAATCGAGGGGAGTGTAGTAAAAGGGAGAGCTAAGCTATACATAGAAGCCTAACAGACCACAGCAGTGCACAGGGAAAGTTAAGAAGGGAAAGCGACAGGCCACTGGGCAAGGGATAACAGACAGTGAAGAGATTGAAGAAAGGAAAGCTGCAATGGAGGCAACTAAATCGAATCAGGGTTACATAGGGATAGGCAGTGGGAGAATGAAAGAGAGAGATCAGTCTTTGTTTTTTGGGCTCCAGGAAGCTGAAGGGAAACTTACGAAGTAAGAAGACAAGGGGAGAAAAATGCGATTGAAAACATCATGAAAGCAATAGGAGAAGATGACATGACCCAGCTGGCAAATTTTCTGAGAATAGGGGGTTTGCAAGAGGAAGAATCCGGCCAGTCAAAGTGATTTTCAAAGCAGAATTGACTCGAAACAGGATCCTGCAGGAGAAAACAAGACTAAGGGATATGTCAGAGTACCGGAGGGTGTATCTCGACCGCGACAGAACACGGGAAGAAAGACATAAACTGAAAGAGAGGGTACAGAGACAAAAGGAGGAAAGAGAGATGGACAGGAGAACCCAGACTCAGGAGGAAGCTCTAATACAACCACCTTCAGATGTCCCTCAACCTGGACAACCCCAATGCAACCAAACAATCTAACCCAAAACACACATGCCATACCCAATGATTCCACCCACCTCATTACAAACTCCACCTTCACACCAACCACCCATAGTTCCCCATCAGATCTCCCACTTTCCCAACCCCAACGTACCCCCCAGACTACGGTTTTAGAAAAGAAGTTGAAGGTTTGGTATACAAATGCAGATGGTATAACAAATAAATGGGATGAGTGGCATGAAAGAATAAAGGAGACATCCGCAGACATAATAGCAATCACAGAAACGAAACTCACCAGGATGATAACAGATGCAATCTTTCCACCCGGATATCAAATCCTCAGGAAAGATAGAGGGAGCAGAGGGGGAGGAGGAGTTGCACTGCTCATTAAGAACAGGTGGGGATGGGAGGAGGTGGAAGGATTGGATGGAATGGGCGAAAGGGACTACATAGTAGGAACAATTCAGTCTGAGGGCCATAAGATGGTAATTGCTGTAATGTACAACCCGCCATAGAACTGCAGGAGGCCAAGAGAAGAATACGACGAGAGCAACAGAGCAATGGTAGACACACTAGTCGAGGTAGCCAGAAGAGCCCACATGGGGAGAGCAAAGTTACTAGTTATGGGTGATTTCAATCACAAGGAGATTGATTGGGAAAACCTGGAGCCCCACGGGGGTCCTGAATCATGGAGATCCAAGATGATGGATGTGGTACTGGAAAACCTCATGCATCAACATGTTAGAGAGACTACCAGAGAGAGAGGTGGGGATGGCCCGGTGGTCTGGTGGCTGGTGGCCCGGTGGTCTGGTGGCTTGAGCTCTCGCTTCACACACGGAGGGCCCGGGTTCGATTCCCGGCGGGTGGAAACATTTCGACGTGTTTCCTTACACCTGTTGTCATGTTCACCTAGCAGCAAATAGGTACCTGGGTTGTTAGTCGACTGGTGTGGGTCGCATCCTGGGGGACAAGATTAAGGACCCCAATGGAAATAAGACAGACAGTCCTCGATGACGCACTGACTTTCTTGGGTTATCCTGGGTGGCTAACCCTTCGGGGTTAAAAATCCGAAGAAATCTTATCTTATCTTATCTTATCTTAAGACTGGACCTAGTATTCACCTTGAGTAGTTCGGACATCGAGGATATCACATATGAAAGGCCCTTGGAGCTAGTGATCATTTGGTTCTGTGTTTTGATTATATAGTTGAGCTACAAGTGGAGAGGGAGCAGGAATAGGAAGGAGAAACGAAACTACAAAAGGGGACTACAGGCAAGGGGAACTTCCTACAAGACGTTCAGTGGGAGAAATAATTGGCAGGAAAACCAGTAAAAGAAATGATGGAATATGTGACAACCAAATGCAAAGAGGCAGAGGAGAGGTTTGTCCCCAAGGGAAATAGAAGTAATTGGAAGACCAGAACGAGTCCTTGGTTCACCCAGAGGTGTACGGAGGCAAAAACTAAGTGTAATAGAGAATGGAAAAAGTACAGAAGACAAAGGACCCAGGAAAATAGAGATTAGCCGAAGAGCCAGAAACGAATATGCACAGGTAAGAAGGGAGGCTCAGCGACAATATGAAAATGATATAGCATCAAAAGTCAAGTCTGACCCGAAGCTGTTGTATAGCCACATCAGGAGGAAAACAGTCAAGAACCAGGTAATCAGGCTGAGGAAGGAAGGTGGGGCGTTCACAAGGAACGACCAAGAGGTATGTGAGGAGCTCAACATGAGATTTAAAGAAGTATTTACAGAGGAGACAGGAAGGACTCCAGGAATTCTGAATAGGGAGGTATACCAACAAGTGCTGGATGAAATACACACAACCGAGGAGGAGGTGAAGAAGCTGCTATGTGAACTCGATACCTCAAAAGCGGTGGGACCGGACAACATTTCTATGTGGGTCCTTAGAGAGGGAGCAGAGATGTTGTGTGTGCCACTAACAAAAATCTTCAACACATCCATTGAAACTGGGCAACTACCTGAGGCGTGGAAGATGGCAAATGTAGTCCCAATTTTTAAGAAAGGAGACAGACACGAGGCATTAAACTACAGACCTGTGTCACTGACGTGTATAGTATGCAAAGTCATGGAGAAGATCATCAGGAGGAGAGTGGTGGAGCACCTAGAAAGACACAAGCTTATAAATGACAACCAGCACGGTTCCAGGGAAGGAAAATCCTGTGTCACAAACCTACTGGAGTTTTATGACAAGGTAACAGAAGTAAGACACGAGACAGAGGGGTGGATAGACTGCATTTTCTTGGACTGCAAGAAGGCGTTCGACACAGTTCCTCACAAGAGGTTAATGCAAAAGCTAGAGGATCAGGCACACGTAACAGGAAAGGCACTGCAATGGATCAGAGAATATCTGACAGGGATGCAACAGCGAGTCATGGTACGTGATGAGGTGTCAGAGTGGGCACCTGTGACGAGTGGGGTTAAGATAAGATAAGATAAGATTTCTTCGGATTTTTAACCCCGGAGGGTTAGCCACCCAGGATAACCCAAGAAAGTCAGTGCGTCATCGAGGACTGTCTGTCTTATTTCCATTGGGGTCCTTAATCTTGTCCCCCAGGATGCGACCCACACCAGTCGACTAACAACCCAGGTACCTATTTTCTGCTAGGTGAACATGACAACAGGTGTAAGGAAACACGTCGAAATGTTTCCACCCGCCGGGAATCGAACCCGGGCCCTCCGTGTGTGAAGCGAGAGCTCAAGCCACCAGACCACCGGGTTCCACAAGGGTCAGTCCTAGGACCTGTACTGTTTTTAGTATATGTGAATGACATAACGGAAGGGATAGACTCAGAAGTGTCCCTGTTTGCAGATGATGTGAAGTTAATGAGAAGAATTAAATCAGTCGAGGATCACGCAGGACTACAAAGAGACCTGGACAGGCTACAAGGCTGGTCCAGTAACTGGCTCCTTGAATTTAACCCTGCCAAATGTAAAGTCATGAAGATCGGGGAAAGGCAAAGAAGACCGCAGACAGAGTATAGTCTAGGTGGCCAAAGACTGCAAACCTCTCTCAAGGAAAAAGATCTTGGGGTGAGTATAATACCGAGCACATATCCTGAGGCGCACATCAATCAGATAACTGCTGCAGCATACGGGCGGCTGGCAAACCTAAGAATAGCGTTCCAATACCTCACTAAGGAATCATTCAAGACTCTGTACACCATATACGTCAGGCCCATACTGGAGTATGCAGCACCAGTTTGGAACCCACACCTGGTCAAGCACGTGAATAAATTAGAGAAAGTGCAAAGGTTTGCAACAAGACTAGTCCCAGAGCTAAGGAGATTGTCCTACGAAGAAAGGTTAAGGAAATCGGCCTGACGACACTAGAGGACAGGAGGGTTAGGGGAGACATGATAACGACATATAAATACTCGAGGAATAGATAAGGTGGACAGAGACAAGATGTTCCAGATAGGGACACAGAAACAAGGGGTCACAATTGGAAGTTGAAGACTCCTATGAGTCAAAGGGATGTTAGGAAGTATTTCTTCAGTCATAGAGTTGTCAGGAAGTGGAATAACCTAGAAAGCGACGTAGTGGAGGCAGGAACCATACAAAGTTTTAAGACGAGGTTTGATAAAGCTCATGGAGCAGGGAGAGAGGACCTAGTAGCAATCAGTGAAGAGGCGGGGCCAGGAGCTATGAATCGACCCTGCAACCACAAATAGGCGAGTACAAATAGGTGAGTACACACACACTACACATTATAGGGAGAAACTAAAGGAATTGGAACTAATAACCCTGGAAGAGAGGAGGGCAAGAAGAATATGATTATTATTAATATAATACTCAAATTTATTGAAAGGGCGGATAAGACAGAAATATTAACATACGAGGAGCAAATACAAGGGTACATATATGGAAGGAAAAATCACTAATGAGTCACAAGGGTGTTTAAAATACTTTCTTCGATTTCAGGGCAGTAAAGATATGGGATGAACTGGATGCGAGCATGTTAAAAGGCAAACTTCTCTCAAGGACACTGACAGCCAAGGAGTCACCAGCATCCCGTTACCATGTGCTGGATCTCACGACTTAATGTGTCTGGTGACCTGGTGACGCGGCGGTTGGTAGGACCACTTGAGGACTCTGGTTTCTTCTCCGACCATAGAAGATCTACAGTCGAGGAACCAGAAAATGAACCAGTATGATTTTGAAGCCATCATGGGAAGGCGCTGAACGCATCAAGTAATTAGTGAATTTTCCCGAAAGAGGATACCTGTAGGTGTAAGAATTTTTTTTTTAATTTTCCTTCAATAACTTGAGAATGCCATTTCTGGTAAGCTTCAAACTTTCGACGCTGGTGTATATTCTTAGAGAAACGGTCATATTAAAGAAATGTAAGCCAGTTATATAAATGATTACATCGTAGAAATTTCGGTTAAGTTACAAATGCCCTTTTGATCGCCCAAACTTTTCGATGCTGGTGCATCCTGCTCAAATGAAAGTTAAATATGTCCATTTTATTTTAAAATTAAAGACATGAACAAACACCTAGGACGTTTTATTATGGATAAGTTTTAGTCCCAGCCGTGGTGTATGACCCTTTGTGGGGTTTAGTGCTTAGTTTTGATTATAATAATAATACTAATTCAGTCCCAACACCGGGACATATCCATAAGAAAACTGACTTGGTGTTTGTTCACCCCCTAACCACAGCTGTCCCTTTGTCTTATACAGGATTTTCACCTTTTCAAAAATTGGGTTGTATTTTTCTGTGCGATCAATTGAGAATGCTTCTTCTGAATGGCTTGAATCTTTATAGGCTGATATAGGTAGTTTTAGGCTGTGTAGGTTCAAATTTCATAATTTTCTAGCATAATTAAATCAGGCCTGAAAATCTCATCTCATATATCAACAAACTTACAAAGGTTCGAAATGAATTGTTTTCGTAAGCCATAATATTAATATAACTGTATTTTATTAATGAAAATAAGGCACCAGATATTTTAAGCAAATCCTAAATTTGCTTGTAACAGATGAAATATTTTTTTAATTAAATTCTCAAATGCACTGACTAGTTCTAGATCTTTTGGACATCCATTCTAGAGCTACCGTCTTTAGGACTGATGATAGGGAGACACAATACACTAGGCACTTCGGTGGCAAAAAAAAAACAATCTCTAATTATCGTTAATACTTTTTTTGTTGGTCCAGTAAGCTCTCTTTGTTGATAACCTTATTCCTGTTGCTCTCCTTCTCCTGTCTAGGTCTTCTACTGTTCGGTGAGGAACTGTAGATTACTACAACTAGTCTTTCTTTACCTTCCTCCTAATCGGGGCCTCTGTCTTTTCCGTCACTTCAGTATTTGGAGCCAACTAATAGTATTGTTCTTGATATCTTTTTGATTAGCTTCTTTTTGATAGGAACAAAAAGGACACAATAAGTGACTGGAACAATACACAATAACTCGCCCATAGGATACAGTGCATCTTACGACGACGTTTCGGTCCGACGTGGACCATTTACAAGTTAACACGTACATTGTCGTGTCGGACTGAAACGTCGTCGTAACCTCCTACTCTCCTATGTGCTGGTTATTCGTATATTTTGTAAATTCTATATCTTACACTGCCTTTACTACTCTCTCTCTTACGTATCTTTATTCCACTTGCTGGTTGTGCACATAGTGAAATTCATGAGACTCAGCTTGTGTCCGTCAACAGAGTGCTTCAGTCCGACCTGTGGCTGCTGAGTCAGTTGAACGGGAGGCCAGCAGGAGGAACAAGAGGCCAGGAAGCTGAGGTGATCTGATACAGAACCGACTACATCGTCTGCAGAATCAGAAGACTGTGCCACAGCAAAGAAATTACAATGTGAACAGGGTAGAGTTTCGCTTTCCTCATCCTCTGTAAAAAACAAATTTATATAAATATAAAGAAAATTTAAATCTGTTAATTCAAACTCGCTTGTTTCGTGATTTCATTAATATACAGACGCTTGTAAAGGCTGGTACTCAAACGGGATTAGATTGAAATTAGTCTGAGTTCATCACGGCCCGTATGTTCTCGCATCAGGGAAACACGCCCAGTCCTACTGGGTGCCTGGTGTTTGAGAATGGATGGTCCCGTGGTTAGAGCGATGCGTACGTTGTGCTGTTCTCACCGAGCTGGACATGGTGACGCAGATCGAATCGGCAGCCGCAGTTCTGGTTAATGATTCAGAATCACTTGTTTCGTGATTTCATTAATGTTATTAGATATATTTTTTCATTGTCAAGATATATAACCCTTTTTTTATTTTTGGACCAACTTATAAACCTCACCTGACCTAACTTAAACTAGCATATTTTTTTTTAGTAAATTTGCTATGATAAATACATCAGTTTAAATTTATTTAAAAATTGCTTAAAATCAATTTTCATTTTTTTTTCCCTGATGTTCCTTGATTTCGTCAAGCAAAAACCAAATTTTCATTCTGCTAATTGGCAGAAAACACCTTAAAGAATAGGGCCAAATTTGCGGCTCTGCAAAGGAATAGGGACAAAAGAAAAGTAAAAAAAATTATAGTGGAATAAGCCTTCTAGTATACCAGGTAAAGTGTGTGGCAGGGTTTTTTATTG